>CAUYSK010047802.1:0-19169 GCA_963575035.1 Avahi laniger
TGGAAAATGCAGATAAGCTCAAGAGGAAAATAAAAATCACTCATAACCTTCGACCCGGACATAATCACAATGGACGTGTTGTTATAGTCCCTTAAGAATAATGACAATAATAATGATATGAACAGTCACTGTTTATTGAACATCTGGTGTGTTCCAGAAGCTGTGTTAAACACTTTACATCTATCACAGTTCAAAATTCTCCCCACAGCATTGTGAAATGGATAAAATTATTATCATCTGCATTTACAGATGGGGACGCTAAGGCACAGAGACGTTGATAACCCACTCATGGTCACACAGAGGCAAAGTGCATGAGCCAGGAACTGAACCCAGATCTTGCTGATGTCAAGCTTACATTCAATTGCTTTCCAGCCTCCCCATCTCCTTTTTAACAAACTGGGACACCAAACCCCATAAACAGTTTTATTAAGATACACTGCCTATATATGTATTCATATGTATGCATCTATGCATATTTATAGTACTTATTTTCCCGTGCCATTGGAAATATGCCAGGTGGAAATATTTTCCTTGGAAAATATGTACTTCTAAAGGTTGCACAATGTTCCCTCTTATGAGTGTGCTGTTATTTATTTAACCAATCCCCTGTTGCTGTTGTTAAGTGTTTAGTCGATTCCAGCACTTATTTCCTAGCTTTCCTCTCTGACTCAGTCTTAGTCCCTATGTGTGACCCAAGAAGTCCAGCAGGTTGGAGATATTCTGGCCAAGGGGTGGCACCAAGTGCTGGACTTCTTGGGTGGGGGTGGGGGACTGCTGCCTGTCAGAGGCGACTTTTTTCAGTGTGGCATGGGGGAGGCTGCTGGAAGGCTGGACTGGAGGACAGCCAAGGTTCTGAGCAGCTACTCCTCAGGGCTGCAGGAGGGGCTAGGCACCCAGACTGGGGGGTACCCTCAAGGGTTCAGCCATCCCCTGCCTGTCCTGCCCCAGGAAGTGGGGGAGTCAATCCTTTTCCCCAGCCCATGACTCAGACCCTGCTCTGCCCATCAAAGTGCACTGAACTCACTGCTCTTCCTCCTGAAATCCCCCACAGTCTGAACTCTCCCTCTTGTTTCCTTTCTTTGGCAGGTCCTTCCTTTCATGTGCAGCTGTGTCCCTTCTAAACCATGTTTATTGCTTTCTGTCATTCTCTTTCTCAAAGAGCACCTTTTCTATACCTAGGACACCATTCCTCTGTGGTCACCCACCTGCTTGGGCCTATCAAGGGTTCTTGACTCACTCCCCCCACCCAACCATCCTTGACTTCCACTGCTTTCATAGCATCCCCTGTAGGTGTTCGCAGCACACAGCTACATGTGGGACAATGCCCCCATGCTCCACTAACTCATACCTAAGGCCTCATCTTGGTTTCAGCACACACGTATGGCCCCTAATGTCCATACTGTCCCCTCTCCCTGCATTTGGCCACAACTCTCAGGAAGGTGGGGAAGAGAGGATTTTTTTCCTGACCCAGCATTTGTCTGCTAACTCAGCAGTTCCCACTGCCCTTCCTGCAGCTCTGGTGGTTGTTTCTGGCTGACAAGACAGGACATAGTGTAGTCATCATTTTGACACAGCCAAGTCAAACATGTAAGAGCGCTGATTTTTTTTTTTGAGACAGAGTCTCACTGTGTTGCCCGGGTCTAGAGTTCCATGGCATCGTCCTAGCTCACAGCAACCTCAAACTCCTGGGCTTAAGCAATCCTATGGCCTCAGTCTCCTGGGTAGCTGGGACTACAGGCATGCACCATCACGCCCAGCTAATTTTTTCTATATATTTTTAGTTGTCTGATTAATTTCTTTCTATTTTTTTTTTTTTTAGTAGAGACGGGATCTCGCTCTTGCCCAGGCTGGTTTCGAACTCCTGAGCTCAAACAATCCGCCCGCCTCAGCCTCCCAGAGTGCTAGGATTACAGGCGTGACCCACTGCGCTCGGCCAAGAGCGCTGATTTTTGTTCCTTGGTGATACTGGAAATAGATAACTCACCCCTAAGACTCACACCATCCCCGACTTGGAGGCAGCTGGGGTTCAGGGTAGGGTTAGGAATGAAGGTGGGCTGGGATCGAGGGTAGCAGGAATGGATTAGGATTGAGAGATGCCAGGAATGGGTGGGGTTCAGGGCTAGAACTCACAGAGGGGAGGTGCCACGCTGGGCTGCCAGGGCCCTACGGACTTGGGAGCTGGGGTGCGTGGGTGCAGGGCCGAGCCCTAGGCTCTGACGCCGCTCTCCGACAGACCAGCTCCCGCCGCACCCTGGAGCACTATTTCCACGCCGTGGTGGCAGCCGTGGAGCAGATGGCCAGCGAGGCCAGCCCAAGCCGGGCGGAGCATCTGGAGAGGCTGGAGGAGATTTACTGCTCACTGCTGGGGCCGGCGGCCGCGAGGGGGCGCTGCGGCGGTAAGCGGCGAGCGGCCGGACCGGGGCCCGCGAGGGGCCGGGAGGGGGCAGCGCAGCAGGGGGCGCCAGAGAGCAGCGCCGGACGTGCCACGAGTCTGCCTGCAGCCGAGGGCGGGACGCTTGGCTGCTCCGGGGCCGCGGGGCAGTACAGGGCTTGGCAGGATGGAGCCAAGAAGGCGGGTGATTTGGTCATGACAACAGCTGACACCTACAGAGCACATGCTGTTCCCCAGTTGCTGTTCTAAGCACTTTAAATATATTGCACATACCGTATTAAATCAATGGAATCCTCACAGCAAAACTTGGGAGATAGAAAGTATTATTACCCCCATTTTTCAGAGGAGAAAACTGAGTGAGAAAGAGGTTAAGATTCAAATCCAGGCTGTCTAGTTACCACTCTGTGTTAATAACCAAAGGATCTGGTGGAACAAAGACCACGTACAGAGCATCTAAAACAGCAGATGGTCAACACCATTTACACCTGTTGTCACGACTCTTTATTCCACACACTTCCCTCCTCTTTGTGCCTTGGGATAATACCGGACACCGACGTGTGGCTCCATGTGGATGGGGGAGTCTGAAATAGCCTAGAGAAATGTCCCGAATATGTATTTCCTGGCTGTTGTGGGATGGTTCTGATTTGGGTCCTGTTTCATGGTCGCCCAAAGTATCTGTGGAATGTGTCAGCCTACCTGTCCCAGAACACACAGTCACTGATCACGCACCTGTTAAGGACTGGAAACCGCTGGCAGAGGTCCGCGTGCCAGCCCCGGGGTTTCAACTTGGCAGCCGAGGTTAGGTGGAGGCCGCAGAAGGCAGGGCGACGTGGGCAGGACAGCCCCTGCCCTACAGACTCCGTCTTCTCAGTTTTCTGCTTTTGTTTTGCTTTGCTATCCTGTACCTCTTCTGACCACCACATGGCAATGCCTGCTCATAAGCTAGAGCAAGCCCGGGGCCAAGCTGCCTTTGCTCCCCTTGGGTACCACTTGCTAACAGCAGTAACTCTGCAGGGACCAGGCAAGACCATATGGGCCACCCCCAACCCCAGCCACACCTGGGGGCACCTGTCTCCCCCAAGACTTGCCCTGTGCATCTTAATGACCGGCCCGCACTCTGCTGAGCCCCTGCAGCTACAGGGGGCAGTATGGAACAGTGATTATAAGCACAGTGTTGTGGGTAAGAGCATGGACTCTGGAGCCAGGCTGCCCAGGCTCTAATCGTGGCTCTGCCACTTACTCTGTGACCTTGGGCCAGTTACTTAACCTCTCTGTACCTCAGCTCCCTTCCTGTAAATTGAGGGTAATAATGTTACCTGTCACCCAGGGTCATTGGCAGGATCCAGAGAAATGGGTCAGGTGAGTAGAAGGGGCCTGGCAGGTGTAAGGTCTGCTGGAAGGGAATGACCACCGTGGACCACTGGCGTGGTCAGGATTCTAGGAGGAGGAGCAGAGAGAAGGGTTGGCCCTGGTCTCTCCCCTGGACTGCCCAGGCTTCCTCCTGCCCCTGGACTTTGCTGATGACGTCTTGTAAGCATCACCGAGAGGAGCAGATGTTAATTGAATGTCCACTGTGTGCAGGATACTGGAAGCAGCGCTGAGAAAGACAGGTCTTTCCTGCCTCATCTGGATGCAGGCGGGACATTTACAGAACACCCAGGGCTGGGGGCAGGGGCCAAGTGGGGAGGGTGTTTGGAAGGGGCCTTGTGAGCTGGTTTGTGATGGCTTCTAAGGGCTGAGCTGAAGGCTTCTTTGTGGGAAACAGGGAGCTGCCAGGCATTCTTGGGCAGGGAGGGGACAGCTGCTCTGTTGGGCCCTGGAAGAGCTGGTGGTGGCACAGATGGAAAGACCAACCCCACAAGACCAGTTGTGGGAAGGAAAGGGTCCCTGCCACCCCTCCAGGCCCCCCCACAGGAGCTGGGCACGGCAGGGAGGGCAGAGGAGGGTCCCACACCCCTCTCCTCTGTGGCTTCCACAGCCCGCTCTTTTCTGCAGGTGACCCTGTCCAGGACCGGCCACCTGACGTCCCCCTGCCCAGCCCCTGCATCACGTTCCACCTGTGGGCCGGCGAGGAGCAGCTCTGTATGTACTCATGCCATCCACTGCTGTGTGGGGGCCGGCTGGAAACAGGGGTGCATGTCTACGTGTGTGCGTGTGTGTGTACGTATCTGTCTCTGTGTGTATCTGTGTCTGTGTGTGTCCGTGTACCTGTATCTGTATCTGTGTCTGTCCAAGTGTTTGTGTCTGTGTGTCCTCTGTGGGGAGCTGGCTGGACACGGGTGGGGTGCTGCCACCAGCCTCACGTGACCTCATGGCCCTGACGGTCCCCTGGTCCGCCATCCAGGGAAGGAATTGGTGCTCTTCCTCCGCCCGCGGTCCCAGCTGCGCCTCAGTGCTGACTTGGAGGCCTTGGATCTGCAGGGCCTCCGTCCAGACCAGGAGCTGGCCCGGGTGTCCGTGCTGTCCATCGACAGCGGCATCGAGCGGGACCTTCCCTTGGGGGCCGATGAGCCACCTGCCCTGGGCAGCCCTGAGACGGAGCGCGCCGGGCTGCAGCGCAAAGGGGGCATGAAGAAGCGTGCGTGGCCCCCGGACTTCTCGATGCCTGGCAGCTGGGACGGGCCCCCAGGGCTGCACCGGAGGACGGGCAGGCCCAGTGGGGACGGGGAACTGCTGCCTGGTGTCTCTCGGCTGCACACGGCCCGGGTGCTGGTGCTGGGGGACGACAGGATGCTGGGGCGCCTGGCCCAGGCCTACCACAGACTCCGGTAGGGCCCCTGGGCAGCGGCAGGGGTGGGGGTGGGCCAGGGGAACAGGGGAGCCGGGCACAGGCTGGTGAAGGACCAAGGAATGGCAGGAGAGGGTCGGGAGGCAGAGGCCAGGGAGGGACAGGGGAGGACCCTGCGGCACATCCCATGCGTGGCCACCCTGAGCACCGCCCTCGCTGCTGCCAGGTGTTAGCCCATGAGTCCCCATCGGCACCCTGCAAGGCGGACGTTACTCTGCCCATTTTATAGATGAGAATGTAGAGCTCAGAGAGCTGACGTCAACTGCCCAGAGTCAAGAGATAATAAATGGCAGAGCCAGGATGAGCCGAGTGTGTTTGAAGCCAAACCCTGCTCTTACCCCCTGCGCTTCGCTGCCCACTGCCAGGAAACGGGAGAGCCAGAAGTTTTGCCTCACGCCCAGACTCAGCCTGCAGCTCTACTACATCCCGGTGCTGGCGCCCGAGGTGACTGGGCTGGGGGCGGGGCGGGGCGCGGTCAGGAGCAGGAGATGGGAGAGGAGGGGCAGGGCGGGCCAGGGGAACACCTGCGGCCTGTGTCCCCAGCTCAGGCACTAGAACCACTATCCCGAGTGTGGGGCTGGGAGAGACCTGCAGGGTCTTCTGTCTCAGAAGCCACAGACGGGGGCTTTGGGGGCTGGAAGTGGCCAAAGATAGGTTCCCTCACGGTGGCAGCCTGCTCATTGCTGTTTCTATAATGGGATTCGTTGCAAATTTCTCCTCCTCAAACATGGAATTCTTTCTCTCTCTCTCTCTCTCTCTCTCTCTCTCTCTCTCTCTCTCTCACACACACACACACACACACACACACACACACACACACCACACACACACACACTCCCCCCACACTTCCTGGGACCACTTGAGAGGAAAGTTCCGGCGGTGGAAACCCGCTGATCTAGCTGGGGAGACGTAGCCACACTTGGCGGGTTTTACCTTCCATTGCACCCTCCACTTCCCATCGAGGAGCAATGCAGTCACAGCAATACTTGTCTCGTAAGTCTGGGGATCATTTTCCAATGACCCTGGCATTGAAAGTGGCCCTCGACAAAGGGTATCTCAGCTTCATCTGAGTTCGTAGAACAGAACAATAATTTCATATGCAGAAATCAAGGCCCCAAGAAGTTAAATGATTTGACCACATTCACAAAGCCTAGGCCGATAGCCCCTGGGGCCTGGGGCCGCTCTGTCCAGGAAGAGGGTGCCAGAGAGCGGAGGCCTGATGGGTCTGCCCCATCCCCTTACCCCCAGGAGCCTGCAGCATCCAGGCAGCCCGAGCTGGGGGAGCTGGCCGCGTTCCTGGGCCGCGCGGACCCATGGTACGAGAGCACGGTCAACACCCTGTGTCCCGCCATCCACAAGCTGGCTGAGATGGTAGGGGCAGCCACGGTACAGGGTGGGAAGAGGGGGACCCGGGGTCTGGGCATGGCGGGGGCAGAAGACACCATTGGGCAGGAAGGGTGGAATGGGCGTGGCAGGGGACTGTTTTTCCAGTTATTGTACTTGACCCCTGACATCTAGAGTCAGCCTGGGGGGTAGGATGAGGCAGGAGGGGAACGTAAGAGAGGAGCCCTAACTGGCTAGTGGGTTTGAATTCACTCAGAACACTTACCAGGCACCGACTTTGGATCAGACCACAGCGGAAAAAATGAAATAAAATATTCTTTAATCAATGCATAGGCCAATTATATTCCTTCTTTTGAGAGCTTCCTATGCTCACTTTTTGGTGATTGTTAACAGATGATGTTTCCTGAGCACTTACTGTGTGGCAGGCACTGTTCTAAGCACTTGCAGGAGGGACTAGCTCATTTCGTGCTCTCAGCAGCCCAGAGGAGATGCTCTTGTCAGTAGGCGCAGTGGTCTCCGTTTTCTAGATCAAGCAGCTCAGGCGGAAAGAGATCAGGTAACTTGCCTGAAGTGACAAAATGAGCGGTAGAATCCCACATGCAACCTGACAGCACATCTTCTCAACGAGGGCCACATCGCCACACCCAGCCATGGCTGGCGGTGGGGACGGAACTCATCTTTTACTGATTTGAAGAGGCTTTAATAAATTAAGAAAATCTTACCCTTTTTGCGGTCTTATATGTTGCAGGCAGTTTTCCCACTTTATAACTTGCCTATCAGTTTTTTTGACTTGCAAAAGTTTAATATTTTTATGTAGTCAGATATAACACTTGTATTCTTTATGGTTTCTGCCTTTGGAATCATGCTTCCATGCTTAAATCAATATTCACTGATAATTTACTCTAACACTTTTCCTATCTCAGTGTTTACGTTTCAATAATTAGCCCATCTGCAATTAACTTTAGCATTTAGTGTGAAGTATGTAATTTTGTTTTGTTTCTAATGTTGAACTAGTTGTCCTAAAGCTATTTATTGCATAAACCATTTTGCCTCATCATTTTGAAATGCCACTTTTATCATTTGTTAAATTCTTACACAAGCTCAAGATTATTTCTGGATACCTGTTCTCTCTCGCTGAGCTAGTCATTTCTGTACAAATTGGCACTTTTATATTTTAATATCTGGCAGAGCGGGTCCACCCCATTACTCTTCTTTTTCCAAACTTTTCAGACTATGCTTGTTTATTTATCTTTTCTGATAAATGTTAGAACTTCACTTCAAGTTTTGTTTTTATTTTTTAAAAACTTTATTGGGATTTTGATTGAAATTTGGAAAAGAATTAGTATCTTTAGCATATCAAGTTTCCCTCTCTTGGAGCATGGTATGGCTCTTCATTTATTAAAGTCTTCTTATATATCCCTCAGTATAATGGTACAATTTTCATCATACAGCTTTTGCCCATTTCTTGCTAAAATTACCCCTCGTATTTGCTAATGTTTCTTGCGGTTGTGAATGGTATCTTTCTCCCATCATATTTGAGTAGTTGCTACTTCTAGTATAAAAGGAAGCTATTGATTCGTACATATTTATTTATTTATTTTCATTTCTTAAATTGTAAAAACACACAATGTACAATTTACCTTCTTTTACATGTTTATTTTTTACTTGCCACTTTACTGAGCTCTCCATTTTGCTTTAGCACTTGACCGAATGAGTTATCTTCTTATATATTTTATTCAAATAAAGATATTTGGGGTGTGCATGCTTTCTGAATTATACCCAGTCTAAAAATGTCTTTGTGTATACACAGAAGACCTCTTAGCTGGGTATTAAAATACTTTTCCCGGAAACTTGGAGGACATCACAGGAGGAACACTCAATGCAGGCCTCAGTGGTGCTCCTTTGTTGGTAGCTTTTTTTTCCCTGCCAGGACACATGTAAGATTTCGATTTTTCCCTGCTTCCCTTTCCCTTATAATTAACAATTTGCATGGTCCTTATGATTACTCCAAAGCAGTTTCCACATGAAGAGGCTGGGAAACATGATGAGTAATAACAGCATTATCAGAATAAGTTCATAGTTCCTCAGTGTGACCTTTCTGAAGGGAACAGTATTCTAACAGACCAGATGGGAGAGTCACAAGGGATTTTACAGGATTAGATATGAATTAGATGAGATAAACTCCAAACTTCTTTCAAACTCTGATACTATCAAATTCGATGTAAATTTCTGTCATGTTTGCCTGAAAAACCCAATCATTATGCTTCAGAATCATATGGGACTAGGGAGGACCTGTAGGACAAGGACATAGTCCATTCCCAATAACACGCAAACATTAATTAGTTTATTAATAGATCCAGAGACCACTAGAGCTGAAAGAGACATCAGATCATGTGGTTCAACATCTCATTTTCTCTGGAAGGAAACTGAGGGCTCAAAGAGTTTGAATAACTGCCCACAGCCACGTCGCTAATGGCAAGTAGCCAATCTAAACCTAGAACCCCAACCAGACTCTTTCATCATTAGTTATACACTCAAGCCTCTTGTCACCCCAAGCACCCAGCACAGTGCCTTACACATAGAGGTGCTCAATATGTCTTTGTGTTCCCTGGGGAGATGGGGCTCTCTGGACACGTATATTTTGATAAGGAGTAGAAATCAGGTGGTAGGAAAGGTTCGGAATGTGTTGAAGGACCAGCCGGGTTAGTGCATCCCAGAAAGCATGTGGGGGCTTTGGAGTTTCTCGCTTAAGAAAATGGCACCTCCCACAGCAGCCTGGAGGAAGACGACTGAAAACATTCCCTGTCTCCCTCGCAGCCTCCCTCCCTGGACGCGTCCCGGACTGTGGACCCCTTCCTCCTGGATGTCATCACCTACTATGTTCGCATGGGCACCCAACCCATCTATTTCCAGATCTACACGGTCAAGGTAAGCATCCCACCTGGGGCTCCCAGGGTGCCACGCCAGCCTGCCGGGCCCCAGCGCCCACAGCCTAAATACTCTGGCTCTGGGGAAACCCCGGTCACCGGGCTGCAAGTCATGAACACAGCACACCCAGACTGTCTTGATTGTTAACTTTACCTTCTTAATTTCTGGATGAATCAGATCATTATTAACTTCTAAGACCTCAAACGCAAGCAGTAGTAGACTTCTTTACGTGGCCTCTTGGAGGAGGGGGAGCCAGGGCTAGGCTGCTGTGGAAGTCATCCCCAGGAAACACTGTACCTCGGAAATCCTGAACTCTGTTCCAGTCTCTGGTCAGAACTCCCATTGCTCAAGGTGCTCTCGCCTCCACACCCCTTTTCAGCCGAGACCTCAGGCCAGTTCGATTGCTCACCTCCCCTCATCGCTGCTGCCTGTCCTCCTTTCCTGCCAGTTTCCCCCCTGCACCAGTCTCCTACCTGTCCCCCACTTCCCTTTGCACCCTCCCTGCTGTCTCCCCTCCAGCAACAACCATGCCCAGACCGGTCTCCCACATGCCTCACCCTTGCTAAACTTGGGCTTCTGAGCACCACCTGGGGAGACACATCCAAAGCCCTTTGGCTCGATGTCCCTCCACATTTGAGGTGTCCAGCCTCAGCGGGGCCCACAGTGCCCCCTCGGCAGCTCCCTGGTCCTCTGGAACAGTGGCTGTTCCAATCCTCACCACTCTTTCGGCAAATGCCTTTTCCACCCACTCCACTGAACTAAAAACGCAGAGGCCATTGGGTCCCCCTAAACTTCCTGCACACCCAGCAATGCATCCACACCCATTCCCATCGTCACAGTGGACGTGGCCCTCCTGCAGCGCAGGCCGAACCCCTTCACCCTGCCCCTGACTCGGCTGCAGCCACCTCCTCCTGCGCCTTCCTCCTTTGTTCACCTTTCACCTGTTCCTCCCTTTCCTTCGGTCTTGGTGACCTATATCAAACAAAACAACCTTTGGAGACTATGAAAGTTCCATTTGTTTTCCCATCGAGGGTGTGCACAACAATGGAGCTCGGGAAAGGAGAATGCTGAGGTCAAACTTCCTGTAGGCCTGGGTCTTATCTCCGCCTTGTCCATCTCCCTCCATTTCCCCCATCCTCAATCAGCAAGCTGGCTCCTCTGAAGCCATTTACCAACGGCCTCGAAACTGCCAGGCCCGGAGGACGTTCTCCAGTCCTGTCTCACTGGGCCTCTCGACTGCACTGGACAGTCAGCCACCACA
Source organism: Avahi laniger (assembly GCA_963575035.1). Classification (NCBI taxonomy): domain Eukaryota; kingdom Metazoa; phylum Chordata; class Mammalia; order Primates; family Indriidae; genus Avahi; species Avahi laniger. The sequence continues at coordinate 10,714 of CAUYSK010047802.1, forward strand.
CGTTTCCTTTGTTCTTACAATTAGATGTATGAGAGCCAAGCTTCTCTCACAGTTAGAAAAATGAAAGCACACATCTCCCTCATCACGAAGCTGCCCTCCCTCGACTCCTGTAACACTGTCCCCTGGTGGGGCCTCCTCTGCTGCCTTCAGAGCTGCCACTCTGCCCAGCCGGTCCTTCATTCCGTCTAGGTCTTCCACGCCTTGCTCGTGCCGGGCCCTGGGCCTGGAATGCCCTTCTCTCCTTCACCCCACCTCCTCCCCTTCCCCTCTTCCACCCTCAGTCGCGCAGCAACGCTGCCCTGACCTCTCTTCCCCTCACCCCCAGCTGGGGCGGGGGGTGCTCCTCCTCTGTGCTCCATAGCGCTCTGGGCACAGCTATAGTACTTTGTCATAGACCTGCAGGTATGTCACAGGCATCTCTTGGGATAAGGGACTGCATTTTGTTTATCTTTGAAGCTCCTGCTGTTAATACAATAGAGAGTGTGAGTGTGTGTGTGTGTCTGTGTGTGGTCAGGCGCCTGGCTGGGCGGCTGGGTGTGCAGGCAGAGGCAGCGTGGGGCAGGGCAACACTCATGGCTTTGCTTCCTACTTCCTTCACTGACAGGCTGTGTGGTCACAGTCACTCTCTAAAATTAATTTCCCCATATTTAAAACAGAAATAATAATCTACACCTGCCATAGGATTCTTTCGAGAATTCAAATGACCAGCGAATATAGTAAAGAGGTAGGGGAAGAGGAGGGCGAGGTCAGCACACAAAAGAGGCCCACCAGTGGTTAAGAACGTGGATGAGAACCCCGGCTGTGCTATTAACACTTTCTACCCTGGACAGGTCATGTAACACCTTCGAGCCTGAGTTTTCAGGCCCCTAAGATGAGGCTAATGACACCTTCCTCCTAGGGGTGCTGAGATAATGTGGGCCAAGCGCCTACAGAGGGCCCAGCGCAGAACAAGGTCTCAACAGAAGGGACTCCTGAGCCCTCCTGGGTCTCGGTCCCTTGTTCCTTTGTGCCTTTGCGCTCCTGTTGGCTCCCAGGTCCGGTCTGCTCATATTCCTACAGCAAACCACTGCGACACAGACTTGGACACGGGTGTGTTATCCCAGAATTCAGTCCGGGTCACCTGCTACTGAGAATCTAACTCATATTTGCTTGACGCCTCGTTCCTCGTTCCAGGGAAGACACAGTGCCACACCCCTGGCTCCTGCGACACCTGTGAGAACCCGGGGAAGGATTGCTCGTGGCCCCTCTGCCTCTAGTTTCCTGTCTTCCCAAATTCTTGTTCTTCTCTCTGCGTCCTGTGCTAGGTCTTTTCTTTAACACACCTTCCTGGTTTTGACCTAAATTTAAGCCCTTTCTTTGATTTCCAAAAATACAAAACAAAATAACACAACACAAACTAAAAAGCCTCTCAAGACAGTAAAGAGAGTAAACATCTCAGCAACACGAATAACTTAAATGAAAGACGTGGCACCCGGAGCACAGCTGTAGCTGCTTGAAGGTGGGTTTGCTGTCGTGCTGCGGTGACGGAGGACACGTACCACCAGGGACCAGGACGCATTGCAGAAAGAGGCCATTAGAAAGAACATATTCTAGGAAGGAGCTTGTGTTGGGTGGGTTGGGGGAGGGTTCCAAAAGGCAGGACCGTGCTCGGGATTGGTTGCTGGCAGGACGGGGGAGTAATTCTGTGACGGTGACGGGGGATCTCGATGATTCTTACTGAAAAGGCCAAGGACTCAGCGGTTACTCATGTTTGGCTGGGACGGGAGGGCAGGGGATGGCAGCACACGTTCCGGAGTGTCTGGTTTTTGTCTTGATCTGTCACACTCACACAGTGGCCTTGCCTAATGACGTTGGCATCTGTGAATTGTTGACAGTCGGCAGGACGCCGTGGTCTCACTGTGAGTGCCAGGCCAGCTCCCAGCCTTCAGGGGCTGCTTTCCTCTTTCCCACATCCCTGCTCTCAAAAACCCTTTGGCCGCTCTTCCATGTTGTTGGGACGCCCTCTGTCTCCCGACTCCCACACCCGGCCTCCCCTCTTCCCTGCCACCTTTCTCTCGGGCTCCTCCTCCGGGATTTCCACCAGGGCTCCTTGGGTCACGTCAGCTGTCACACGCCCTCTGCCTGCACAGCGGTGGCTTCTCTGTGCACTTCCGAGCACTGAGCTCTGCCTCTGTCCTTGCTCTGCAGCCAGTGTCTGCAAGAGGTTTCATTACCCTTCCCTGAAGTGAGCTTTGTCCCCTGCTCCTGCCCTCCCCGTTAGACAGTAGCAGCTACCAGGTGGTTTGGGTTTTCAGTAAGTTCCTTGCACTGTTTATAAATCTGTTGTATCGCCGTAGATACAGACAGATTCAAACCCAGGCAGTTTTTAAAGCAGCCTACAGCGCTGGCAGGGTGAGTGGGGCCACCTGCCCACTTCTGGACACTTTCCCAACCGGCCACATCCTCTGGCTGCGGGGGTTTGGGGAGCTGTCCGGGGCCTAGTGAGTCAGCCTTCTCCAAACCTCCCACCCTTCCTCTCTCCAGATCTTCTTCAGCGACCTGAGCCAAGACCCTACAGAGGACATTTTCCTCACTGAGCTGAAGGTGAAGATCCAAGACTCCAAATTCCCCAAAGGTGAGCCTCTGTCTCCTTTTGTCAATGTCACCTTGGCTCAGCTTCCCCCACACCCCGTTCCTCTCACCTCTCACCTAATGATACCTGCGTCCGCCTATATCCCCCCCACCACCACTCTGTCCCACACCTGCTGAATGCCAGGGCTGTCCTGGGCCCCTCCAAGCTCCCCAGACTGAAAGACAGCCTGGCCCCGAGGTGCTGCCTCTCCGTCCAGGGGGAGGCCCAGGCGAACCAGCTCTGGCCCTCGGTGAGGTGGGCAGTCGGGGTGGAGAGGGGTGGGAGCCTCGCCCCTTCTCATCTCCCCTCAGATGGTTTTTCGCCCAGGAGGAGAGGCATGGCTGAGGGTCCAGGGGCGGAGCTGTCCGTGTGCTACCAGAAGGTCAGTGTGCATGGGCGTGGTCAGGAGGTGGCCTGGAGACAAAGCTAAAGGAACCTTCTGCCCCTTTTCTTGAAGCTGCCCCTAGAGCGTCCCAGCCTTTGGAGAGTTTTGCAGGGCTGAGAGGGTTAAGTTTACCTTATGTCTAGACAAGGAAGTGATCTGATTTAAAGAACAAGGGGGCTGATTCCTTGCTTAAAAATATCTTCCTTGGTAGCTGACCAGATGCTTGAACTGATGTCACTGGGTTTTTTTCCCTCTGGATCTTGAAGGTGGAACACGCTCTCTGGGGCTAGGAATTCTGTGAGCCTCTATCTGCTAGCCCCTTACGGGACCTCAGTGACAGGCAAGACTCTTACGGCAGGGGTGGAAAGCAGGGGGGAGAGGCAGACTGTAGATGTGGGGATGCACGGCGGGGAGATGTCCTGAGGACCCCCACCTGTTCCTCGATCCCCCTCCCCAGGGCCTGCTCAGCCACCGGCCCCGAGAGGTCACCATTTCCCTGCGGGCCACTGGTCTGGTCCTGAAGGCCATTCCAGCCAGTGACACAGAAGGTGAGGAGCTGAGAATGCAAGAAAAAGAAAGAAGGAAGGGACAAGAAGGGGGTAGTTGGGGAGAGCAGAGGGGAGAAGGCCGAGCAATGGAGATGGGGAGCCCCCTCATGGTCCCTGGGGTCACAGAACTCCAGCTGAGCCCAGGGCTGGGCACGGGTGCTGCCCACGGGGGCATGTGGTCCCTCAGGTTGCTTACTGTGCCGTGACCACACTTTGGCACTGGCCTCTGCAGCCTAGTGGGACACAGCTGGAAGGTGGAGGGACCCCAGGGAGGAGTTGCAGTTCACCTCCTATGCAGGGGACACTTGCATTGTTTAGAAATTTTGGATTTTGCATGTTTTACCAAAAATTTTGGATTTTGAATGTTGTTCCAAAAAAGTGCAATAATAAAAGATGCCAATTTACATGCATACAGTAAATCATAAATATTAGCTCTTACTATGAGATCTTGGTCTCTGGGAACAACGCAAGGATGGCAGCATGGATCACTAACCATTGCACACGTTTGCCAGAGGCCAGGCAGCCTTGTGGGTTCAACGTTTTAACTGTTTTAAGCATGTTCACCCTATGATGTAGGTATTAGTATTAGCAACTTTTTTACTGGAGAGGAAACCGAAGCAAAGAGAATAACTTACTCAAGGTCACCTCTGTGAGGAAGAGTCAGGACTGGGATTCACACCCAGATATTCCCAGGCAGGCGGGAGTCTGTGTTCCTCCCCACTGCCCCACACTGCCTCCCTGTGATTGGCAAAGCTCAGCAGACTAGACTTAAGGGGTGTTAACCACAGATGCTTGTAGAAGACCATTCCAGAACAAATTAGAAAGTTTACCGAGGCAGTTATATCTCATGACCACTCTATCCCCAGTGTCTAGCTCGTGTCCTGGCACATAGTGGATACTGGATAAACATTCACTGAATAAATGAAGTGCTACTTACACCCAAACATTTGTTTTTTAAAAAAGAATGAATAAATTTGGAATATTCTAGAAGAAACATAAAATGAAAACATGCACTAGCCAGGCTGGAATGCTTATGAGGAAGCCAATGCTAAGTCCTCCTCCCCTTTCCGATTAGGAGTAATTACCCTGTCTCTAAAACCCCCTGTGGCTTTGCTAGCTCTCTGATTATGACACCTCTCTGTGTATGATGCATTTGGGTTCTGAATGGTCAGCATGGTGCCTCAATTTTCTTGGCATCTGGCACAAAGAAAAAACTCAAGTATTATCACTTCCTGATGAAATGGCTTCCAGGTGAGTTAAATTTGTGGGTAACATATGAAACTGTTTCACAGTGAGACACTCTTGAACCACACGGAGGAGACCTGTCATTTTGGCAGTAGCTCATATAACCTAGAGGCGGTTAAGGAGCAGGGCGTCCTAGCGCAGGGTCAAGAGCCGGATGGGCAGGGCTCAAACTTCAGCTTTGCCACTTACCATGTGGGTGACCTTGGGCAAGTTACTTGTGACCTTGCTACTTGTTTTTATTTTTTTCACTTCTGTAATGGAAATAATAGACACTAATTTGTGTGCATACAATAAACAATAAATGTTAGCTCTTGTTAAAATGGTATTCCTTCTGTTTCCTTCACAAGACTCTCACCCTCCCACCCCCACTCCAGACCCTATCAGAACTGGTCTGGTGACGCCAGAACCCCCTTAGAGGCACAGACATCTGAGGACCTCATTAGCTGGCAGGGAGGGATTAAGCCCAGCAGGAGTCACACAAGTGAGTTTTGACTCATTATACACTATTAAGAAAGTCAAAGAAACACTCAGCTTGTTGGCACCAGTGTCACCCCTGGTGACTCTGTCCTGCATGACATCCTGGGCTAGGTATTCCTTACATCCTAGCATGCCCGATGGTGGCAGGGAAGTTCAACAGAACCTTCATCCTTTGAAAAAGCGGTGCGGGAGGAGATGAGAAAGGTGGTGGGTGGGGGTCTGGGTTGGTGATGGCTGCCGGGCCTGAGGGTACAGAAACCTGTGGGTTCACCAGGGAAGGGGGATGGGTGATGAGGAAGGAACTGGGGCTTGACTGGGATCCAGGTGGAACAGCGAAGTGGGGGCCGGGCAGGGTGTGGGGGTTACCCTGGGGGTGAGGGGTCAAGATGGGTTCATGGAGGTCTTTTTGGGACTGAGAATTGCAGACTCCCCTGCTTCCCTGGAGGCTCCCAAATTTCATTCCATTTCAGGGCCCTCCCAGCACCCCCCAGCTGCTGCCCCTGTGACAGACGATGTATGTCTGAATGTCAGCGTGACAGAGGTTGTCAAGTCCTCCAACCTGGCGGGAAGGTCCTTCTCTGTAAGTACCTGGTGGACTGGGAAGGGGGTGGCCAGATGGGGACCTAGGTAGGTGGCTGGGAGCCGGAGGATGATGTTCCAAGAAAGCTGACCTCTGAGTCTTTCTGAGCCTTTGCTACCGAGTGGGTCTTCCTGTCAGAAAGAACCCACTTTCCAGTCAGTCTGTCTGAAATACTGAGCGGCAGCTGGTAGAGGGAAGGCCCTCCATGTGCTGACCATCTGAGGACCTCAGACATACCCGGATCACTGCAAAACACACCCACCTTCTGTCATCTCTGGCCACCACACCCAGCCAGACTCCTAAACAACAGCTGCCCAACCTTTGACCAAATCGAGGCAGCTCTCTCTACCCCACTGCCCCACCTCCGCCCCTTGCCCTTTGCCCTTTGCCCTTTGCCCTTACTGATACTGGTACAGACAAGAGACCCACACACTCTCTCCCCATCGGACAGCCTCTCTGGACTTCCCCGCTCAGGTCACCTGAACCTCGTTCTCACTGACGTCCCCCAGTGCCACACAGCCCCTACAAGGCTCTCACTCCGAGGCAGGGCCAGCCACAGACTCAGTCCCTACCCCAGGTGGCTGAGTGCTTCTGGAATAAATCTTGCATCCAGGTTGATTACAGCCACAGCCAAACTCAGGCCTTCCCCCTCCCCTGATCCGTGGGATCACTCAGCCCTTTTCTCGACACCCTCTCCCAGCTCCTCTCCTCCTGTTGGCAGTCTCTTTTCTCCTACTTTGGCCTCTCTCTCTCTGCCGCTCCTCCCTCTTCGCCTACACATGTGCTCGGGTCTTTTCCATCTTAAAGAAAAGCAAAAACTCTCTGCCATGACCCACCCGCCTCTCTAGCTACCTGCTCTATCTCCTTCTCTCCCTTCTTGGTCAAGCTCCTTGAAAGAAACCTCTAGAAGAGTTTCCAGTCCTTTAACAAGGACTCTTCTACACGAGACCAGCTGCTTATACTCACTCTTATCATAGCAAAGTCACCTCCATGGTGCCAAGACCCCTGGTCACTTTTTAGTCCTTATATTTCTTAATTCTTTTTTTCTAAAGATAACATTTTAACCTATGAACAAAAGTTTTATTATTTATTTCAAGAAATACAAAAAACACAAAGAAGTAATTCACTAGTAGTCCCAATTCCTGGAGAAGATGACCATTAACATTTTCAGGTGTAAATAGCCAGCTTTTTTTTCTATATATTTTTATATAATCGAGAGCTGGTCTGCAACTTGATGTTTACTCAAAAATATTCTAAAGCCCTGTAAATATGTCTTGGTGGGACCTTGCTTATATTATTAAATATGTTTTGTGTCATTAAGTACATTTCATTAAATATTTATTATATGATGGTTGCATATGCCTGTATAATTATTCAAATGAATTCTTACATGACATTTAAGTAAGCTCTCATTTTTCACTACTATAAGCATAGTGTGAGGAACATCCTTAGGGAGAAAGATGTGCTAAAAATCAGAGTTATGCCTTTTTAAAAAATGCTTAGAAGTGAAATCAGTCAGATGACATTCATATTTTAGGACTTTTTATATATTTTGCTAATTGCCCTCCAGAAAGTCTATACCAAGTTCTGCCCTCATTGTAATGTTTGAGTGCCAGTTTTGCAGCATAATTAACATATCGATTGACTTTTTTGTCTTTGCACATTTGATTGTCAAACTTTCCATTATTTTAATTTGTTTCTTTCATTACCAAAATTAGTGAAGTTGAATAATTATCAATAATTTATTGATAATTTCTATTTCTTCATTCATGTATTTCCTGTTTATATTCTCATCCTGTGTTAATACTGTGGTGTCTTTATTTTATAATAAGAGGACATTAACCCTTTATTTGTCATATATTTTGGAAATAATTTTCCCAGGCTGTCTTTTAATGCCTTTTTTTTCTTTTACCCAAAACAGCTTTATATTGTGATGTAGCAAAACCTACCAATCACTTTCCTGTAATGATTTCTGACTCTGATATGTTTATATTTGACATATGTCTGAACATCACATCCCATAAAATTTAAGACATATCATAATTTTACATACTAATAAGAAACAATGATGCCTAAACTATGAACAATGCATTCTTATCATTGGTTGCAAAATACTTCCTAATTTCAGAGATGTTAAAATATGGGGGAAAAAGGCCAGGCGCGGTGGCTCACTCCTGTGATCCTAGCACTCTGGGAGGCCGAGGCAGGCGGATTGTTTGAGCTCAGGAGTTCGAAACCAGTCTGAGCAAGAGCGAGATCCTGTCTCTACCAAAAATAGAAAGAAATTAATCAGACAACTAAAAATATATAGAAAAAATTAGCCGGGCATGGTGGCGCATGCCTGTAGTCCCAGCTACTTGGGAGGCTGAGGCAGTAGGATTGCTTGAGCGCAGGAGTCTGAGGTTGCTGTGAGCTAGGCTGACAGACACCACGGCACTCTAGCCAGGGCAACAAAGTGAGATTCTGTCTCAAAAAAAAAAAAAAAAATATGGGGGAAAAATATGTTTTAGAATCAATGAAAATGGCATGCCTATTTAATATACATGTTATTGTTTCTTTCACATGGTTTAATTCCTTCTTTTATTTCTTTACTCAGTTTAAACATTTTTA
>CAUYSK010047807.1:0-46185 GCA_963575035.1 Avahi laniger
CTCTTCCAAGGGCCTGTTAATCTCTAAGAGCCTTTAATTCAAAATATTCGTTATACCAAGAAGTCATATTTGGGGGTAAAATTTCCATAGCTCCTTCACTCCCCCTTTCTGGAGCTTCCCTAGAAGTTTCATACATTAAAAGCTGAGTTGGTAACTGTAGAGAGAGAGAGATCAGATTAGTAGTCAAGGATTAAGAGATCTGAAAAAGGAGACAAGAACATAGGTTAGAATGAGAATAAATAAGCAGAAAAGAACAGATTTAAGCACATTTCCCCACACTCCATTAAACCAGTCTCCCATTCTTGGAAACAGGTCTCCATTAATCTGATGAAGAATATTTATGTTGTCTTTTAAGAAGTGTAGATCACAGTCTCTACCCACCTTGAGTGGCAAGCATTTGTGCAATTAATCATACAAGCTCCTCCCTGTTGGGTTTTCAGGGCATCCAGGAGGCAGTAGTTTTCAAATACAACAGAGGCTACGCTGTTGACATCTAACTCAAGTGCTCCTATTGCTTGCATGGTGATACTGAACTCTTGTTCTATTATCATAGAGAGTTTCGAAACTGCCTTTTCAAACTCATGGGTTCCAAATGCTGGGCAAAGAGTCCTGAGCACCAAAAAGAACTTAGATATACAGACTTTTTTTGTGATACATGAGTGTTTTTTATTTATAATATTACATCTAGTATGTTTGTTTGGTACTACTTTATGAACAAAAGAGCCCAAGTTTGTAATTTGGCTGGCATTTAAAGTGAAGTACCTAGTAAGAGAGGGTGTCAGGTAAAAAAGTCCACAGCATCCTGACCATCTAGGTGGGAGCAACCTGTATATTTTATTGCCACACACAATAAAAAGACTAGTGTGATTTATGGATAAGGTCATGTTGGAACCTGTGACCTCCCAGTCTGGAGTTTGCTGTGTCTCTTCTTCCTCATTGGTACTTTCATATTTCTAGTTTCTATGTGTCCCTGCCAGTCTATGGGAATAGAATAGGCTATAAAATATTTGATATTAAAGGTCTTTGGTCCAGTTCTGGTAGTTATAGGACTTGGTTTTATTACTTAACCAAGTCAGTTCAGACTTTTGGTCTGTCCATATGTAATATTTACTGTTTGGCAACTTAACAAGGGGAGTGGGTGAACTACCCCAAGTTTCACAGGCCTGACTTGTGAGCCATTCGTAACATCTGGTGATTAGACAATCATTGACATCACAGGAGTTAGTGTCAGCACCATCTAAGAGGTGGAAGAATGCCATCTGTGGAATCAAATCACAGAGTTTGATCACAATATTGCCCTAGTATGTCACTCAGAAAAGATCCAACATCATCCATGTTTTCAATGTAGGGGGAAAAATTCCTTTCCGGTGATGTTACCTGAGCAAAAGACAGTTTTTGAGCTTTCACAGAGGTTTTTCTGTGTCCAGCTGACTCACCAACAGGAGAAGCAGCATGATATTTCTTCTCTGGTTGTGGATGTTACATCCTGTCTTGCATCCATCCTTTGGACTGGTCCCATCAGGCACCCACATTGGCAGAAATAAGAATGAGTTCAGGTTCCTTTGCATGGTCTAGATGTTGGCATAACCAGCAACTAGATTGATTAGTCAGTGTGGCCGGGTCTGAAAGACTGATACAAAGGGAGGCTGGGTCTGTGTGTGATCTGATGGAAAAACAGTAAGGGTTAATAGAGCAAGGCATAGTTTGAAAGAGTCATAGTAGATGACTAAAGGGAGAATGGGATAGACTGAGGCGATCTCCACTCAACTCCCAATGTGCAGTCCTCAAAGAGGGAGGCTTAAAAGAAGTGTTTAAAAAGGACGACTTGGGAGGGGAGTTAAAAGACAAAAAGGAATTTATAGGTGAAAAATGGACTTTCTTGATCCACGATCTTGGGAAAAAGCCATCTACTTCGTGAAGACGTCTGCTTCAGGGGCCTGATAAGTGGCCCTGGAAATCCTTACTTTCAGGTCACCCGTAGGGGTCGTCCTCCAATTGTCTCAGTGAGGTTTGGCATGGCTCGTGTGACTCCAGGATTTTTCTTTTATTTTTATGGCAGTGTAGGTAGTTAACAATACTTTATAAGGGTCTTCCTGGTGAGGTGACGGCACGTATCTTCTTCTAAAACTTTGACGTACACACAATCTCTCAAACAGGATAAGGCCTGTCAGCTGGAGGAGGCCATGCTCCTTTCACCCGTTGATGATGTGCTCCAAGCATATTAGTTAGCATCTGTATGTACTTAGCCATGGTATCAAATTGTTCACTTAAATCACCATACTGTTTAGTCAGTCCATGAATAGATGGTTTATAGGTGTCAGTAGGCATGGAGTGACAGAACACTATTTAAAAAATTTCAAAAGGGATTAAACCATGTCTCCTAATTGGGGCATTCTGGATTTTTATAAGGGCCAAAGGTAATGCTTCTGCTCTGTCATGACAGACTTTTTTCAAAGTCCTTTTTATTGCTAGGTTTTTATGTTCCAGTTGCCCTGAGGATTGGGGATAATATGGGGTATGAAATTTTAATGAATACTCCAAAGCCTTTGTAAGCAAGCGGTTTAAAATGAGTCCCTTAGCTGACTCAATCCATAAAGGAATGCCAAAATGAGGAATAATGTCAGTTACTAATTTCTTTACCCCTGTGGTAGGGTCAGCTTGTCTGGTCAGATAGCATTCAGTAAATATCCACTGAACATGCAAACAATAACCAATCAGTAAGAAAAGCCTACAACTGGATATTAATCCGTAAAATCAATTTGGAGTGCCATAGGGAGTGTCTGGGCCTTTGAGGGCTAGTTTCCTCCAGAGCTTTGGTAAGGTTTACGAATAGTGCCCTGGGGAAATAATAATTGCACATCAGAGGGCAACTATATGTGTTTTTTTTTCCTTAATTATCCTTCTTTTGCACATATGTCTCATGTGATGCGGGATAAGTGCAAGTTCAAAGGTTAAAAGAAAAGGGGACACATGGCCCCTGTTTGGCCTAATATACAATTTGTTTGATATAATAGGTCCATTGGCAATTGAAGTGTCAGTAGAAATTAAGAAATGAGATTTCTAAATTGTGCCAACTGTATGGCAGACTCTGAAGGCATACTTGAAGTCTGTGTAAATAGTGGCAGATTCTCCTTTTGCCAATGTGCAAGCTCTAGTGAGGGCTATAACAAAATTAACTCAAGGCATTTTGTGATGAGCTTTTGAGTGCTCTGAGATATTTCATGTCCTAACTGACAATTGTCTGTACCAACTAGAGTTCAGATCTAGAGACTTTATGGCCTCATTCCGCTAGAGTCTTTAAAAGAATGAGTCTAAGAGAGCACAGAGAGCATCCTATTTACAGAGTAAAAGATCACCACGGTACTGAACAAGTACTGAACAACAGTGGATCTCTGGGTAAAGGTTATAGAGTCTAAATTAGCTTAGGGAATGAGAGAATGTTAGGAGACACACATGTCTCTGAGGAATTCAGATCCATGTTAACCATCTCCCTCTGAAGGTGACTATAAAGAGAACTTGTGAATCGGAGTACAACAGAATTGAAAAGAAAATGAAGCAGAGGTCAATGGCTGTATTCTTAAAGTTATGTGAACTAAAAAGCATTTGAGTTAGTTTCTATCTTCTTGATAAAATATTTGATTTAAGAGCTTATTATTTTTAAGCTAATTAATTAGAGTTATTTTTTATAATTTGGTAGTAAAATATCACATATGAATGACATATATAGACATACAGACATATAGACATACAGACAGAAGGACTTTTAATGGCTCTTACGAAGAATTTTTGTTTGCCAGCTCTTAAATGTTACTATTTTCTTTATTCAGATTATCAATGTTATTTTTTTTTCTTTTTTTTTCTTCTTTTTTTTTATTTTTTTATTTTTTTTTACAGATTATCAATGTTTTAATTACCTATTTTATTGATTTAAGCAATTACTAGGTAGGCAATAATTTTGCCTTTAGTAAGATTTTGCTATTTTGGTAAGTGTTTGTTGCTTCTAGGGCCTAACATGTATACATGCATAGGTAAGCATTGCCAGAAAGTAGAGTGCTCAGTTCTTCAGAAATTAAGGATCCTGTTTGTACCCTGAATCTTGACTTTGGCTCTCAGACCTCCATGATCAACTTAGGCAATGATTTTTCTTTACTCAAATACAGAAGGAAAAGGAGCAAAGGGCTAGAACACAAAAATCTCTGCAAATTCCTGAAAGCTGAAGTTTGCAACCCCTGTAGTGTTGCCATTTACTGTTAGTTTCTACCTGATTCAGTCAGACATCTGAGGCCTCTCACTGGAATCTAAACTAATTAATTATCAGCTCTGATCTGATCCCAGTCGTAGTTTAGATTCCATTGCAACCTCTGAACCCAGTTAAGATCAAAATTTGCTCAGACAGACTCAGAAAGCTCAAAACACAAATCTGTGGCATTTTGGAATCTGAGAGAGAACTTACCCACAAGCCTCAGTTGCAATGAGAGAGCAAAGGGCAGCAGGTCCAGAGGGTACCTCGCTTGGCCTCTCGGTGCTCCTGGGAGTCTTTGGGAGCTCTATCTCGGAACTCACTTTTGAAAAAAATTAAATTTAACAGAGTTTAATTGAGCAAAGAACAATTCATAAATTTGGGCAGCTCAGCTAGAACAGATTCAGAAAGACTAATGCTGTGAAGATTTATGGACAGAAAAGAGAAAGTGACATATAGAAAATAGAAACAACTAGATTGGTTAAAGCTCAGCATTTGCCTCACTTAAATATAGCTTCAACAGTTGGCCACGTTTGATCGGCCAACCTCCATGATGGGCAGAGGAAGGAGTAGAAAGGAATGAAGATGAAGGGAGCCAACCTTAGCCGGGACAAACAGCTGACATTTTGCTTTTGAATTTTTAAATGAAAGTATTCTTTTAAGTGAAACTAATAAGCCTTGATGAAGGTTATCATCAAAGAAGCAAGAGGTATCTTTAAAGAGGTAGAGAACAGTTTTTATGAGATCTAGAAAAGCCACACAAAAACAGTTCAAAGAAAAGCCTCCATAGTCATAAATGAGGTGTAATCCACAATTTTGTTTAGTCATGTTTTCTAGGGTCTCAGTTTTTCAACTGACCATTTATACATAAATATCTAAAAGCCCCATAGGTCTCTATAGAATACAGGCAAGCAAAAGCTGTGCACAAAGGGAAGAAAATCAGTGAATGGAGAAAGTTACACATATATCAAACCAGAACAGGCTTATTCCCTGTCAGGGTATCAAACTTAGGCAGTTGAGGGAAAAGCATAGAGCTTTAACCATTAGGCTACAAGACAAATTGGCCTGTGCCACTGTTCCCACAGGGGCAGTGTTTAAAGGATTTTTTAAATCTTTGTTTTAGATCAGATATTCACTCTCCAATTTTGTCAAGAGAATTTTTAAGGCTAACCACAACATAATGTGTCTTTTAAAAAATCTAATTTCTCTATTAGTACAAATGGGGCAATTGTTTTGAATAAGAGATCTCTAAAATTTATTTTTAAGAACATGTAGAAGTCTTCTAATTTAAATGAGCCATCTTTTGACCATTAATCTCAATGGTATATTTATCCAAAAAGTGACTCAATCCAATGCTGCTTCACAGAAAATCTGGGAGGCAATTTTCCAGGTTTAGCTGAAACCACTTTTACAAATTGATAAAGATGTGCAAGGCAAGAACTGTGGTAAGGGCCTAGCTAAAAATAAGGCACAAGATTAGCTAAAAATAATGATAATAATTAGCCACTGTGTCCCTATTCGCGTCTCTATAATTGCCACTCTGGAGCCACATAGCTGGTGGTCATAAAGCTTCTTAGCTTTCTCCATAGATCACGTCATCTTTCTGAAACTTAGGGGTAGTTTATGAGATATGTTCCAGGTCCCACATTCCAGTGGAACAGCTGACTCACCCAGACCAGTGGCCCATATCGAGGAACTGACTCAACTGGTCTTGTAATCCCCACTCAAGAACCTGATCAACAAGGAAGACAATTTCTACAGCACTGTGGTTCCACCCTGAACCCAGCGAATTAGCAGACTGAATTGCCTATGCCAAACTCTCTTTAAAAAGCCTGTCTCCCAAATTCCTGAGGAGGCAGATTTGAGAAATTCTTCCTGTCTCCCTGCTTAACGCTATGTGGAATTAAAAACTCTTTCTCTACAGTAAACCCTGTTATCTCAGTGTATTGGCTTCTTCTTGGGTGGTGGGCAAACAAACCTGGTTGGGAGTCAACACAGCCTGGAGAGGGCACAGAAAAGGCAGTCTCCAGGTTTCCTCAAAATTCACTCTCAGAAATAGACTCATGGTAGACAAAGACCTTTCAAGACAAAGACTCGCTCCCCAGAGCCTGACATGTTCGGTACAAAGAGTGTGCTGCTGAGAATCTTAGTGTCTCAGACTTCCAGTCTTTTCAGATTGGCCACCTGATGTGTTCCCAAAACAACGCTTCCCCCCACCATTGGCAAAGACTGAGGAGAGAATTCCCACTCAGTCACAAGACAAGTTCAGGGACATGAAACAGGATGAGAAGGAAACCTCATGTGGTTTTTGTTTTCTGGGACCTGCAGCAAACTTTGTCTTAATAGATGCCAGTCTTACCAGAACCTTGTAACTGGCCACCCTGTAGATTGGCTTATAGGGTACTAAGCTTGTGTTCTACCCTATGGTAACTCTCTATATGACAAAAACAACACAGAAAGATAATCAACAAAAGAAAGAACAGCAACAAATAATAGCAACAACGATAAAAACTATTTCTGAGAGGAGAAGGAATCAAACAGTATGAATATTCATACCACAAAGTACCAAAAAATATACCAATACCAAAGTCACTCATGAGACTTGTCATTCAAAAACTTTTCTTTCATTAATCTTAAATTTGGAAAGGACGATGATCTTTTACCATCTGCTCAAACAGAGCCTACAGAGAGGAAAATCAGGAGTCTGACTGGTAAGCAAGGTGTCTTACCATGTCATCAGCAGGTTGAAGTTCCAATTTTCCTCACTGCAGCTTTAAGGAGAGCATCCTGCCTCTATGTCAAACTGTAGGGGTGAGGGGAAACTTGCCCTTTCCCTCTAGAAAGTTCACTGAAAGATCAATTCACAAATAAGGCAGAGTAATAAGAGAAATGTTTATTTACCAATACCATGCACACGGGAGAATCACATAGTGATTACCCAATACCCCAGTGAAGTTCAGATATTTTTATACATGCCTTTCAGAGCGGATGAGGAAAATGAGGAGTATAGGTAATTCTGTTTAGGGACAATAAATAGTTGCTAGGGAGGATGAGTAGATGGGGTGCACAGATTGACTTGTAAATTACCCTGAGAGACAGGTACTATATTTCAAATGATTTGGACGAGGTCTGGTTTCATTCCTGATCTTTTCTGCAATATATTGAGATAACAGGGAGAGGAAGGGAAATCCATTGTCCCCTTTGAGCTTCTGATCAGGTCAGTCAGTTTATGCAGATAGAGGGAAAAGCCTCTTCCAAGGGCCTGTTAATCTCTAAGAGCCTTTAATTCAAAATATTCATTATAGTAAGAAATCATATTTTGGGGTGAAATTTCCAGAGCTCCTTCACAGACATTATGAAGATAATGTTAATTTTTCAAGGTGATAATTATGTCAGCAGTTTGAGTCAATTGTTGTTGGAACAGAAGAATAAAACAGAGGTGCCTGGTGTTAATAGAGGAAGGCTTTGCAGAGATGTCAAGAATGCTGAACCTTGAAGTAAAAAAAAAAAAAACGACGAAAAGAGTGAGACTTATTCAAAGTTATTCAAAGTAGAACAACTTGAACAAAAATGTAGAGGAATCTAAGAATGTGGTTTAAATTTATAATAACAAGTTTTAATTAAGAAAAAATTAGGAAAAATGTACCATCTTTTGTCCATTCATAAATCATAGCTGGAAATGTACATGAAGAAGATTTTGTCAAGAGCCTTGTGTTCTCTTGCTTTGAGTGTAGCTTTACCCACAGTTGGCAAAGCTACACTGACTCCCCAAATGAAAGAGAACACTATGCTAAAAAGTTCCTCTGATTTGTATTTCTCTCATTGTTCTCTTGTATCAACTAAATATAGAGTCCTCTCTCTTCCTGCATTCCATAGAAGACCTGACCTGAACATCCCTAAATATCTCTGGTAACAGAAGAAGCGGGCCTCAGATATTGTGCTTCTACAAGATAATGACAACATATTCCCTTAGGGACAATCAGGGATAGTGAGTAAAAATATCTTGTATCAAGTCATAGAATTCAGTAGAACCTAAGGACACAACATCAAGATAAGTTTATTTAAATACCAAATGTGTCTCAAGAAAACTCCTAATATGTGGACAAGAATAATTTTAAAAAGACAATTTAACTTGTTGATATAAATAATAGTTTTATTTGTTAAATTTTCCACTGGGAATCATACAATTTTGAATTCTTTTCCCTGACTGAACTCTGGCATGGCTATTTCTAACTCATCTTCTTCATAGGCATACGCATGGTGAACCGATTGCTTCCATACTTGGATATCATTAACACTTTTGGACATCATTGGATATCTGGAACTTCTGTGTCATCAAATTTTATTAGAGACACACATATAAAGGAAGGTGATTAATTGGGAGGAAAGATCTCTCAGATAACCTCCACCCAAAGCACCTCGTCTGTTTATATGTTATGCTCACAACATATAGTTAATTTAGTACATATAGGCATAAAACCCACTCAGGGAGAGGACAAATATACAAAAGCTCCTACAAAGAATTATGCCATTTTCCAATGATTTATGCTTAACAAAGTAAAGCAATGAGATAGTGTGGAGTGAAGCACCTTAATCTGTGATATACAAGTAGGAATAACTCTTGATGCTTACCTTGAGTAAAGATTATGTACTATATCCAAAATGATTTTAGTAACACAATTATTAATCAAATACTTTGGGACTTCAGAAACTAGGAATAAGAAGAATGTGGAGAAAGAATAAACTAACTTTGGATAAAGACCACTTTTGTCAAGTTTTCTGGAATAAATAAATATGTTGTTTCACAGATTACAATTGTAAACAATTCTTTAAACAGGATATCGGATCATCAGGTTCCAAAGAAGGCCTGCAGCCCCTCACTGCTCCCCTGCTGTCTGGCGATGGAGTCACAGGACTGATCTCCGGCATCACTGCCTGCTTTGTGCTATTCTTAGCTTAATGTTAAGGATGATAAGCTCATCAGAAACTATGAGCCTCTAAAATGCTGAGTTAGAGACTGACAACCCTTCCAACACTGGCACATGAGTAACATCTATTTTAAGCCACTTTCTATAATAAATCGTGTGATAAAGAGCCCGGTGCCTGCCAGATGCACCATCTGGGATTCATCTCTTTTGTATCTGTCCTCTGTTGGCTCTTTGGTTAGAACTTCTTTCAGTGTGCCTGGTGATCCAATCCTTTCTCTATGTGTCTGTCTCCTGCACTAGACTGTGAGCTTCTTGAGGGCAGGGGCCAAGTCCTCTTCCTGCTTGTGTCATCTCACCAGACATTGATCACATAATAAGTGTTTTCTGAATTGTATTGAATTATGTAATGGACGTTCTTTAGAAGCTTTCCAGTGATCTCAAGAGTTTATGTTTGGTAAGGTCCTGAGGAGCACTTTGGGGTTATAATATCAACCTGGGACTTTAATCTTCACTATAAACAACGCAGCTTTCCTGAACACGGAGACTGATCTTTGAGGATTCAGGATTTTTTGGGTAGTGGTGGTGATTGGAGTTATCTTCCATCTTATTCAGTTGACAAAAGCATTTGGAATGATATATGACTTCCTAGATGCCTGCTGGAGATATAAAAATAAAACCAGAAATTTCTTTGTCCTGGACATATCTCAAATTATCATAATAGAAAAAATGATAAGATATTCAATCTAAAATATTTTCTTTGAAATTTTAAGCATGAAATTCAAAAGATAACAGTAAAACTAAAAGTTACACAAAAAAACCCTCATAAAAATAAAAAAAGGAGTAACTAGGTGGTGACTTTTTTTATTGAGAGTTGAAGAAAAGTATCACTCAGAAGACATTTAAGCTGAAATCTGAATGAAAGAAACAAATCAGATGTAAGAAGGGTCAGAAGAAAGAATATTTATAAATAGTGGGAACAGAGTCTACAAAGGCATTAATGTGGGCACCATCTTGGTGAGTTGTAGGGACAAAAAAGTCCCTGCAACTGGTGTGGTCAAGATCAGAGGCACAAAAAGAGTTGGGAAAGGTAGATGAAGCCATGCCATAGAACAAAATCACATCAGACTCTACAAACCAGTAGTCCTCTTTTTGCCTTGTAAAGTATGCCAGGCTCCCAAACACCGCAGCCTTTAAAAGTGGGTTCTGGCATTAGTAACACCTTACTCGGTTGACATGTTACTATTAGCATTTTAAGAAAGGAGATCAATTTGGGAGTCATGAGGAAAAGATAGAATTAGGACTTAGGCAAGAGCATAATGGGGACAATTGAGCTAATCTCTCTCTAGAGCAGCCTGCAGAAGGTCTTGGATTTTCTGAGCCCAGAATTCACCATCATTTGAGGAAGCGGCAGCAGATGTCCTGAGCAGGTTTTAGGCCCTGGCAAAGTAGTTGCTGATCAATTGGCCGCCTACTTCTCCAATCAATTCTGACCTGACAGGGTGTTAATAGACTGCACAAGATGCAGTCTCTTCCCTGCAGATACCACTTTACTGCTGGATGGAAATATATTTTACAAATATTATGATCTAAAGACAGAAACTGCATCCCCATAAATCTTACATTCAACCTGAAGAGTCTCCTTGGGTAAACAAAAGGCTCTGTGTTCTTTTTGACAAACTCAAAATCAGGAGAATTGAAAGCTTAGTTACACCCTTGGAAAATTAAATTCTAGTTTAGTTAATGTTTTCCTCATGGCTGAAGTGGCTACTTAAGGAAAGATAATGACAGTGTTAGGATGTTTAATTGTTGCTTAATCAGTATCTCTATAGCTCCTGCTGGAAAGAATGGGGGAAAAAGTGTTAAATTAGAAACTGAATGAAATGCCACTATATCAGCCCTAGAGAAAAATCTCACTTGTTTGTGCGTAATACTCACAGACTTGAACATGTTTTTTATTGGAACCTGGGAGTCTGTTTGCTGTGTGGGCCACTTAAAGAGCAGAGACAAGTGGAGCTGCTGTGAGCCAGGTAAATAGCAGATCTCAGCAGCACGGTGGGACCCAGTTCAGAGCTTCAGACACTGAGCACAAGTCTGTAATCACTATGCCACATATAACTCCCATATTTCCAAAGAGTAAAACAGGTTTTTCATAGAACAGAAAACAACTTGATGATATTTTTGTAATCCAGGCTAATAGTGCCATTTACAGAAAGCTGGCCAGGATTAAGATCATGGCCTGGGTATAAGGAAAGATTCCTTTCCCTATGCTTCTGTCATTGACCAATAAATATGTCAGAGTTAGAAATATTAGTAGCACTCTCCACTGCCAAATTTAAACCCAGCTTCATCATCATATGTCATTATTGTGTTTTTGTTCACTATCAAATCTCCAGTGTCTAATACAGTGCCTGACACATACGTAGACACTTAGCAATTAGCTGTTGGATTAACTGTTGTGCATATCCAGTTATCTTTAAAATATTTTGAGTAATTGTGCCTTTTTTAAAGGTATTTTTTATAATTCCCAGTTGTGATAAAACAGGAGAAATCCTCCATATCATATCCATCTCCAGCAGAATTCATGAAGGCTTCCTACCATAGTAATATAATGTGAATATAAATAGGTCGTTTGCAGTTTCCTTGCAATTTGGGTACTCTGGGATGAGAAAAAAATAGAACAAGAAGTAGCCAAGGAGCTATTTCAGATATGTAGCTTAGTGCTTAAGACTGGAAATTAGATATTTTCTAGAGGATTAAGGCCTGACTCAAGCATGAGTGCTCTGGGATGAGAAGAAAAAAGAGCAAGAAGTAGCCAAGGAGCCATCTCAGATATGTAGCTTAGTGCTTAAGGCTGGATATCAGATATTTTCTGGAGGATTAAGGCCTGATTCAAGCAATCAGATCCAAGACCAGCCAAGTACTCATAAATTCAATGTGTTGGTGAAGATACTTAACTGTTTAAGGATGCTCTGTTCATCATAAAATTTAGGGTTAAAGAATAATTTTTGGGTAAAGACAAATATTTATAGCATCATACCATGATGAGGATGAGCAAGAAAGGGACAGAAATATAATTTACATGCTTGTAATAAGCATAAAGCAAATACAGGCCACATGCTCATAGGAAGCGTGTTTTGAAGGCAGTATAGTATATAGTCTCAGACTCTTCTTGGTCAAAGTGTGCTCCTAAGATCAGCAGCAGAAGCATGACCTGGAGTTTGTTGGAAATGCAGAATCCCTACAGCAGACCTATTAAATCAGAACCTGCATTTTCATAAGATCCCAGGTGATTCATGTACATATTAAAGTTTCAGAAGTACTGCTTTGGGTTCACATTTTTACCCTTAGCTGAGTGACTTTCAGAAAGTTAATTAATGTCCCCATGCCTCCATTTCCTCACCTGGAAACTGGAGATGAAAAATTAACAATTAACTTTATGTGCTGAAATTGAAGATGAGATGAGACAACATAAATATATTGCTCAGAGCAAGGTACAGAATCTTGTAAGTACTCAATGTATATCGGCTATTGTTATCATTGGGCATAAAGAAATCTTTTCATTGAAATTAAATCTAGGAAGTTTTTTTTCATTGTGAAAGTCAGGAAAGAGTTATTAAAAAAAAAGGATGATTGAATTATAGAAGAGAGTTTTCCTAGAAGTGATCAGCTAAGAGATCTTTTTCTTTTTTGACTGTACATATAACAGAAAGGTCTAAGGACCCTCCTGTTATAGCAGTATAATGTTTTTCAGTCATTTTAGGATAGCTGACGGATTTTCTCAAACATGAGTTATCTTCTAGTCTTGCTTTGCACAGCTTTGCACTCTAGATGTCAGGAAGCCATGACTCTGACATTATGTGACAGAGCTGCTACATTTAAACTGCTGATGTAGGTGCTAGATCTGCAGGAGAAGCTGCTGGTGCCCTGTGCAGAGCCCCTTTACCAGGCCGTCACACCCATCTCTAAGCAGCTGTGACTCAAAGCTACCACTTTCCCTAGAAAATTGCCCTCAATTAACAGAAGCTGCCTCACACAGCAGCTTACTGCCCACAGCCATCATAAGAAATGGCCCAGGGACAGGAAGTGAGCCATCTAGAGGTATCACAGTGGGACCACTCTGTGATGTAATTCATGCTTTTGTGCTCTTTTTGGATCAGATGAATTTAGTCTTCAGAGAGCTCCTTTCCCTTGCCCTACTCTGCTTCCCTCACTCCCCCTTCACCTGAAAGCACTCCCATAATAAGGCACATCAACCGAAATTCTCATCTCTGGCTCTCCTTTTAGGAAATCCCAGGTGAGAGAAGAGCAGACAAGTTAGAGAAAGAGAAGGCAGGACCATGATGAGAAACAGACACTCTTGGCCAGACATCTCAGCATACATTAAAGAATGTTTGTTATTCAACCCGATGTAGGCTATCATACAGCCTCTAAACATAATAGCTTGCTTTACTATTAGAAAACTGAAAATATTTTATTTGATATTTAAGCTAAAATCAATGTATTCATTTTCTTTACAATTCCTGTGCTGAACTTATATGAGGTTCCTGGCTGGCCAATGTTAAATATTCTGATATTCTGATGAGCTATGTCTGGCGCCATGGATTTGAAGGTGTGATATCTTTTCAGAGGGACTCTTGTGGTTATCAAAGGTCCCTTTGAAAGCAGACGTTCCCCAAAGACTTCTTTATTCTTGTTGAGTTAGAATAATACTTAGTTTGAATTATTTGAAACAGTATAAATAATTGGCATTTTTGTTAATAATTTCTATTGACCCACCTGAGTGTGAGTACTTACTTTGAGAGGGAAGACTTCATCTCTTATTTCCATGTGCTAATACCAAGGCTAATTCACAATATATTGAAGTTCCTGGGGAAGAAAAAAACAATGATAAGGTAGAATTAAAAGAACCTTAAAATATTTTCTAATACAAATTTCAAGTACAGATATTTTTTTCAGCAAATTTCTAAATGTTTGCTAATTGTATATTCTTATATGCTTTCATAAATATGCTCATCTAGTGGCTACTAGGAGAATTTTACAGAGATTGCTCAAAGGAAGTCTTCCTATTCTTCAATTAAAGTATTTAGCTTGAACATCCATAAAAATAAATTCTGCAATTGGCAAAACTTACTCAAACTTGGTTAACTTATTCTAAACCTGAGCTAGTACTAACATTAATAATTTGAATAATGTGACTAAAAATTTCTCACATAAGCCATGAAAAAGCAAGAGCATATTTGAAGAGCTGTGTTCCCATATCATACTGAATCATTTTGAGAAATTACTCAGAAAAAGTCAAAAACATATTGTAGATTTCCTAGCAATAGGAACAGATGTGCAGGAGCTGGGAGACACGGTTTCAAAAGAATTCTTCCTGGCTGACCGCTGGAGCTGATATCTCAGTGAATAATGTTGTTGAGTGTAATATGAACAACTTTGAAAAAACTTGGCATATGATTCTTTATCTTTACCCAGTAACTTGTGGTTTCTTAAATTTTTTGAAAAATGAAATTTATGACTTTGAGAACTATTTTTCTTTGTCCTTTTTTCTTTCTTTGTCACTCTCTCTCTTTTTTTTTTTTTGGTAGGGGATGAGAAATTTACGAAAAAAAAATTGTATAAAAAACAATTCAAAGAGAAAGAAAAAATAATAATGCTTAGCATTAATTTCTTTTGATAAATTTAAGATTTGGAGTATTCTCTGAGCTTGCTCACTCTTTACACTTAGAGATCCTGTATGAATTCTGCTTCATGAAGGTATTTATGGTTAGTAGACCTGACACTCCTAAATGTTCTACGAGAACATGACTAAGGTACAGGATTAATTGTAAATATTTTAAAAATTTAAAAAATTAAAAAGACGGTATTTTTTTTTTCTGAATGGACTTGATGGTCCATTGTAAAATGTCTGTTTTGTGGAAATTTGTACAATGATATGATGAGAAAAAAGTAATTTGTGTGGTAAAAGTAAAAATTTTATTTTCACCTTTGCATGTCAGATTTTTTTGTTCCAAAGAGTTTAATGGCATCTTTAAACAATTCTTTCTAGGTACATGCTTATGTGAATATACAAAATAACTTCAGGAATTCTACATGCAACAGAAACCTTCTAATTTTCAACTCTCTGAGTTTACTCAGAGGGTCACTACAGTCTGGTAATCTCTTAAAGTCAGGGATTACCCTTATCCACATAAAGCCATTATTTGCTGCACACCAAGGCCAAAACCTGTCATTTAAGTTCCTTGGTAGTCCCTTCAGACAGCTTAACAAACACCAAACCATCAAGGGACAGTGAAAAAGCAAGATTAATAGAAGAAATAGTATTCTAAGAACTGAATTTCTGTTTTCAACAAAGGAAGGTATGAAGAAAGAAAACTAACATTTATTACATGCTCTCTGCCAGGCATTCTACATATCTTGTTAATTTAATCATTCCAAATTTTCTGCGAGTTGGGGATTATTTGCCATTTACAGGTGTGAAAGTTAGAATCAAAATAGAATCACTTTTGTTAAAAAAAAAAAAGAGTCAAGAAACGCCATAAAGAAGAGCAAGTTCTCATGTATAAATGCCTGACAATAAAAATTATCACAAAAGATTCTAGAAAAAACTAAAACCTTTCACAATGGCCATTGCAACCTTACACAAAAAATACTTCTGAAAGGACATCTGCCAGCAACTGCCTGTTCACCCTCAGACTGGCATCATCCTGGTTATTGATCTTTGTAGCCAAGGATAATTATCTCAAAACCATTATGTAATCCTCTTCATTTTTTCTTTAGAAACCTCTGTCTTCCATTACCTTCCTGAATAAGCACATTGCTTATTGTGGCAGCGTATTCCCATTGTAATGCCCTATTCTTAAATAAGTACCATTTTCTTTTGCAGACGCCCTCTATGTTTGTTATTTAGTTTGCTACAAGTTATGATTCTACTAAATAGTGAAGGTATTGTTTCCATATTAAAAATAAAATAAAATTTGTCCAAAAAAGTCATATTTTTCACCTTTTGCCATCAATTGGAAACAGAATATATGGAAGTTAAAATGGAATTTTCCTCTACATATAGGTTGGTACCACAAAATGGATGACAAAACATTTCTTTTGGTTTATTATCTTGGGCCTTGTTTCAAGCAAAACTCTGAGACAAATGATGTTTATTTCATATATTTAGATTTTTCCACTCTCCCACTTTCTCATTCTTGTTTTCTTTCTTTTCCCCTGAAGGAACGGATCTCTCAACATCATTTACTGTTGAAAGCTTTTCCACTTCAAGCCCTTTCTTGTTGTGCCAAACAATTGTTTTTGTTTAAGTACTTGGAGATTTTTAGCCACCCCGGGGGAATATTTGTGGAGTGGAATTGCCTTTGTAATTGTATAAAATAACATCTTGGCCAGGCACGGTGGCTCACACCTGTAATCCTAGCACTCTGGGAGGCCGAGGCGGGTGGATAGCTCAAGGTCAGGAGTTCAAGACCAGCCTGAACAAAAACGAGACCCTGTCTCTACTAAAAAATAGAGAGAAATTAATTGGACAACTAAAAATATATAGAAAAAATTAGCCGGGCATGGTGGTGCATGCCTGTAGTCCCAGCTACTCAGGAGGCTGAGACAGGAGGATTGCTTGAGCCCAGGAGTTTGAGGTTGCTGTGAGCTAGGATGACGCCACGGCACTCACTCTAGCCCAGGCAAAAGAGTGAGACTCTGTCTCAAAAAAAAAAAAAAATCTCTAGGCCAAGTACTGAGTGCTATAACCAGACTCTAGCAGGTTTGCAGCAGACGCAGAGAAAATGCTGTGCGAACTTCACCTGCTACTCCAGTGGTTTGGTTTGTCCTTCCCTCAATCTTTCGTCAGAGCCAATGCTATCATCTTTCGACCAGCTGTTCGGGCCGAAAGCCTCATGTTGTTTGCTCTCTTGGGAAACTCCACACACTCGAACGATGCAGCTCACATAATGCTTCATTTCTTTACACTCCTTAGTCATCTTCATCCGAATGAGTTCTAATTGTAATAGTACACAAATACAAACGGCACTTATTGGAGTCAGTAATGGAAAGGGACTTGACGTCACATAATCGAATTTCTTCAGTGTAGAGCTGCATTTATCACTTCCAAGCTCATGGCAAGGGGAAACTAAATTTGGGTATCTAGTGGCTACTTCAGTTGAAAAACATCTAATGAAAAAGCAGCAGTTAACATTCTTTGAGCTGTTATTATGTGCTAGGCAAGGTATTAAATTCTTTGCAAATATTAACTAAAAACTGAAACCACCTACCTCCCTCTGCCCTTCCCCTCACACAGCTTATTGCATATGTTAGTGTGACTTTACTACTTCAGAACACTCTTTCCCAGGCAAACGATCTGATTGTTAATTACAGGAACTTCCACAGTGACCCATCTATTATCAATGAGAAGCACCAACAGACAGTTGATGTCTCAAAATCCTGGACTTGCTCATTCTACTCGTTCTAAACAGTCTTATCGTATCCCTACCCAATCTTGATCAAGTTCATGCCTCAAACTATGTTTTAAATTCTCAATAAATCTGACCTTGTCTTCCCTGTGATGACACACTACTGCGGTTCTGTGGAGATGGTGTTCTTCCTTGTTGCGGGATAAATGCAGCTTTGTCTTATCGACCGGTTGTGCTGATGACACGTGGGGAGCTGGCACTGGGCAGAACTCATTGTATTCTAATCAAAACCCAAGGCAGGTACTATTATCTCAATTTTCCAGATGAAACTGAGGCATTAAAAGGTTAAAAAATTTGCACAAGGTCATGGAACTAGTAAATGAAACAGCCAAAACTTAAACCCAGGTGGTTTGGCTCCAGAATGTCCCCCTAATGACTGTCAGTGTCCCTATCACTATGCGATTACAGCAAATTTGGAAGCAGCTACTTCTGTTCAGCTGAGACCTATTAGTACTTCATTAAAATATAATAGGAAATTCTAACATTTTAGAATTTTTATTCCAAATTTCATTCACACTTAAAAAAATTTATTTTGCATTCTGTTGACCACAGACTTAACAGAAAGGCATTACATCAAAATCCTGGCAGTAACCGGAATGGTGTGTCCACATGTTAATGCCACATGCTTTCCTTTGGCTGGGGAGATCTGAAGTTTAGCATCAGAAGTAAAGGACTTTGTTCCTCCTAAGCCCTCCCCTGACTCACCCTCCATTTGCTGCCTTAGCATTTGTGTTTGCATCTACCTGCACCATCTTCATCACCAACATCCATCATCTCGTTTCTCTTTAAAAATCTGTGTAACTAACATGGAGGGTGGGGGGCATCCAGTACAATTAGTTTTACTGACCAGTTGGATTAGCATCCTGGAGAATTTCCAGCTTTGCATCTCTGTGGCCCATACCGAAGGGGACTTGGGATTGTCAAGGATTTGTGTTGCAGGGCAGTGGTGTGCCGCCTGCACCTTCTGTGAGCAAACACACTCCTAGGAAGACCTGGGAAGAAGGCTCGATCCATTCTTTACTTTAGAAACACAGCAGCAGATTCTGAGCTACACAGAATCATGGTGTTTCTGAAGACTTGACATGCTACCATAATGTACACATCATTTAACAACTTGCTTTTTATCTGAAAAAAATATAAAGCTTGTTTACATGTGTATAAGTATTGACAAAGCTCATTCTTTGAAGTCAAGGTATGTTATGTCACATAACATGAGTATGTCATTATTTAATTAGCTTTTCCCCTATTAAGACATTTAGATTGTTTCTAAAACTTTTGGCAATTATATAAAATTCTGCATTGATACTCTTTCACATATCATATTGCTCATATGTACAACAGTGCCCTTGGTTAGATTCTTGAAAATATAATTGTGGGGTCATAGTATGCAATAATTTTCAATTTTATTGATACTATTAAATAAACTTTCAGAGTAACTGAATTAATTTAAATAATTCAATGTATATAATTTAAACAGAATGTTTTTAGGGTCTGTTTGGGGATACTTACATAAGTATTATTTTTTAGTATTTTTTTCTATGGGTATTAATATAACTAAGAAATATATATCATAAGATTTATGAAGAGATACTCTGTTAATTTAGAAGGGTACTGGTTGTGAGTAGACAGTTTTTGATTTGGGGCTAATAACTCTCCAGTGGAATGGAAATGCTGAATTAGGAAATGGATCTGATTCTTGATGTAATTTAATCTGGAACTTAGAATGCCTTTCACTGTTTTTAATTCCCCTGTTTTAATTCTCATAATGAAATGTTTATTTTCATTTTATCTTCTTATATTTTTATTTTTAATTCTTAATTTCCAAAGCTGAGTATTCTATAGTCTTCTAAATTGTCCCTAGATCAATAAAAAGTTTATTTACTTACTTATCCTTCAAAATTGACCAAACATAATTATTCTCTGTTGTAAATAATCATTTTACATATATTTAAAATGTGAAATGATTATTGATTGTGTATAATTGGTTATGAATATATTGGTAAGTGTTATTTAAGCACAAACTAATTACCAGTCATATCCCCTGGAGAAACTGCCACATGAGACTACAAAGAGACATGTAGAAGGCTATTCCACATAGTACCATCAGCTGTAAGGTGCAAGAAATAACTAGGAGAATGGATAAGTTAAACGAAACTGGTACCAGAGCTGCAATGCTCTGCAGCAGTCAGAGACAATGGACTAAAAACATACGATGCAACATAAATAAATCTTTAAGCAAGTAGCTGAGACAAAAGCCAAATAAGAAAACACAGTCTACAGCATGATATCATTTGTGTAAAATTTTAAGCATAGTTTTACAAATAATACCACATATTTTTCAAAGATAAACAAGGACAAAAATCAGACACATTTTTTCTGTGATCACACTAAGTATTCTCCTTTTTAAAATTATTTCAATAGATTTAGGGGGTTGCAAGTGTTTTTTCTTACATGGATGAATTGTATAATGTTGGCGTCAGGGTTTTCAATGTACCCGTCACCAGATAGTGTACATTGTACCTGATAGGTAATTTTTTATCCTTCATAGGAAAAAGGTGAAGAGGAGAGTAAGAATCACAGATGAAAGGGCTAGAAAATAAAATGAAATGAAATAAAGTAACAAAAATTTAAAAAGGTTTTCTTGCCTTAGTGATAATGTTGTTTCAGGAAAAAAGGCCCATGATTATTTCAATTCTCTGCACCTGAGATCCTCAAACATTAAAATACAATAATGTAAAAGTAAAAAAAGTCAAGTCAAGTAGAATAGAAGTAAACTAAATCCAGTATGTATCTTAGAACAAACACGTGGTATGGATTGGGAAAGTCATCTCAAATTATTCATTTATAATTTTTATAGGCATTGGTGGGAGTTGACCACTTACATTGTCAGTACTTTCATGCCCCACAGTGTAGTCTTTTAGGAGACACTGTAAGCTCTGCCTCCAGAATATATTCAGATTCCGATCACTTGTCACCATCTTCTTTGCTACTTCCATCACCTGTTATCTGGTCTCTTACTTATAATCACTTCCACCCTTGCCTCCTTGGTCTCTTCTCTACAAAATAGATAGAGAGATTGATGTCCGATCACGTCACGGCTCTACACAAAATCCTCTAATGCTTTACATCTCCCCCAGAATCAAATTCCAACTCCTTAACTTTGTCATAAGGCTCTGTATCATCCTTCCCCTTGCTAACCTTTTGACATTGACTTCTACCAAGTTACCCCTGATTACCTTGCTCCATCTACAGTGAACTCCTTGTTCTTCCTGAAACATGCAAGGCATTCTCCTGCCTCAGTGCCTTTGCACTTGTTATTCTCGCCACCATAACACTCTTCTATTACTTGGCCCATTCCCTCTGTTACTTGTGATCTCTTTGAAAATGCTACTTTATCAGAGACCTTCCCTGCCTACCCAATCCAAAATGTCACCCTCCCTCATCATTCATTCTTTACTTTGCTCTTTTTCTTTCTTTCCAGCACTTGATGGCACTGTACATACTATATCAAGTATTGGAGCTGCATAAGAGGTTATTGCTCTTTCTACAGAATAAAGAACAATGTTGAGTTCAACTTTACAACATTCTCTATTAACTAGAGAATTAACGAATCATTAGGATATTTTTATGTAAATAAAATGTAATGTATTATATTAATAATTGGACAAGATAAGGCAATAATAATAATACAGCATTTTATGTTAATAGTATTTTAAATTTAATCATAACCTCATTTTATATAAACAGCTGCTATGGACTGAGCTGTGTCCTCCAAAAATTCATATGTTGAATCCTTAATCTTCAATGTGTTGGTATTTGGAGTTGAGGCTTTAAGAAGTAGTTAGCTTTAGATGAGGTCATGGTGGTGGGGCTTTCATAATGAGAGTAGTGTCCCTAAAAGAGGGAACGAAGACACCAGATCTCTCTCTACCATGTGAGGACACAGCGAGAAAGCATCATCTGCAGGTCAGGAAGAAAGCCCTTGCCAGGGACTAAAATTAGCTGGCTCTGTGATCTTGGACTTCCAGCCTCCAAAACTGTGAGAAAATTAATTCCTGTTGTATAAGCCACTCAGTGTATGGTATTTTGTCATAATAGCTTGAGCTGAGCTAACTGGAACAACACCCATGCCTCCATTTTTTTTTTTCAATAAAGTGAGTCTTGGCAAACTTCCTTGCCTAAAACTCCCCAACTAGGAAAAGCAGTTTATCCCTAGGACTATAGTTGTCAGACTTCTTCTCTTTGACTCTCTACATCGACTGCCTATTCTCCAATGCATTTTCAAGGATTTTTCATTTTCTCTGGCAGTTCATTATTTAGTTCCAAATTAAGATTCTTTGAAAGATTCAACTGTGAAAGTGGAAAATGTGTGAAACTCCAGGCATGTGGTCTCACCCCCAATAAAAGATTCAGCTTAAATAAATATAACAACTCATAATTATTTACACCTTCTTAATCATTTCAGTTTGATGGATTTTAAAAAGGGGGAAACGTAGATAATGAAAAAACTACCAAGCTTAGCAGTATTTTAATCAAACAGCTACAAATTAGTCATAAAATATGAGGCTTGCTGTAAAGCTATAACCTCATGCAGAAAATAAATTGACAGTTTTATCAATGTGAATGAATCAAGAACTTTCTTCAGGAGATGATTACAATCATAGGGGAATTAGCTCTTCATAAAAATGTTTTAGTAAGCAAATACGTGGTTAAATAATTATGCCCCCTTACTCTATAGAGTAAGCTAGTCTCAGGCCTGTTCTGCAAGTAGCGAGAGATTCTTTTACTGCAATATTTCACAGAGTTTATGTAGCCACAAATAGTTTGCATTGTTCTCCCTTTGAAATGCAAGGAGAATCAGGCTGATAGGAAGAACACGTTGGTTTGACCTCTTCAACACAAGCATCCCTAAACTGCCGGGACTAATTTTCTTCAGCTTCTGTCAGAATGCCAGGCATGTAGTAATGAGATTCCATGATACATAGCAATATAAGACTGGAGCTAATTTTTCCTGCAGATTTTAAGGAAGGCTTGAAGCAGTGCATAAAAGCAAGCATCTTTACAATGAAAATAGATCTGACATGTCTTCCAAAACACGAAAACAGGGTAGACATCCAATTTTCTTCATTTAAGTCTCCACTAGCTTTCTTCTTTGTTAGTGACCTTGCTTAGCTATTTAGGTCAGTCACTGTATTAAGTATTCACCAGATTACATTTCCACTTTAAGCTCAGTGATTTCAGAGTATGTATCTTTTGAAATCATAACTCCGGGTTCTTTAATTAGCTACTGGTTATTTTCAAAGGCTTTAGGTGGACACAGTAAGCAGGAAAGAGTATCAAATGAATATTAACTTTGAAACAATCTGATGTGTGAATAACATAACTGTGGTTTTCAGTTGCACAACCCTAAGAAATGAATTTGTATACCTGATTTTAAAGGTTTCTTTTTATTCTCAGTCTTTATAATCTACCGCCTTCTAACTCACACAATGTATCTGAATCCAAGAAGTCGCTACACTTTAGAGTAGTGAAATCTTCCAAAATACCTTTACTACCAGAAACCTGATTTTATGCATCTATTGGGTTGGATTAAAGAATCTTGTAGGAATCCTCTTTTTTCCTACCCATAAATTGCTACAACTGGTCTTTGCTCAAAAAATGTTATTTGAAGATTGTTTTTTGTCTTCTACTCTTTATAAGATTTACATAAATGCTGTGCCTTTTCATCTCCCTCCCTTACTCCAGGAGTCAGTTCTCATAAAATAGCCAACTGCAGATATCTGGTTCCTGTTGTCTACCATCAACCACCAAGGCCTGGGATTGGGCTAGGGCAACCCTCGACTCTTATGTTTAGGAATAGGGATGCTAGATTCAGAGTGTCAGGTACTAATCATGGCTCCCTTACTTAATCACTTGCTTAACTTCTGCATGCTTCAGTTTTCTCATCTCTAAACTGATGAAAATAAATGTTTAAACTTATAGGATTATTGTGACAAATAAACGGTGCAATAATTACAAAGAACAAAGGAAAATACCTTCTATAGAGTAATTGCTTCATAAAATACTAATGTTTTTACTCTATCCCAAATACCCTTGATTTGGGAAGTCATTCCTCCTGAATTTTATTAATCTTTCACACTATGTCCTCTCAAAAGTAAAATATCTATTGTGTGATTTATTAAACAAATATCAAAGAAAAAAGATTTCCAAAATCCCATCAATCTTACAAATTATTTCATATATCTTGTACTTTCATATTTGCTTGTGTTTTTGTTTCTATGTTGCCAAAATTTTGCACCAATTTACCACCTGCTAGCAAAATTTTAGATACCTGGACATTTTAGATACAGTTCAAACTTTGTTTGTGTTCAGTCCATGGAACTTTGCTTCTAATATCATTTCAAGGGTATATTCCTTGTTCTTTCAACTAGGTTATAAACTTATCTAAAATAAATGCTATGTTCTTCAACTGTTCTAATATCTGTCTCCAATGAGTTGGGTATCAGTTATTCGTATGAGCATTTCAAATGGGACTGTGGGAAAAGTTCAGTGAAGTAGTACTGACTACTGCCCACATTACATTTAATGAGAATGTATAGCTGCAAACTTGAAGTCTGTAAACGACTGTTTCCTGAGAATTCTGACTTAGCCCTATTCAGAGTTCTTTCTTCTTGAGTGAGCTATCATCAGGCAATATACTTATCTGTTCTGTAACAAGTAACTCCATCTGCAGAAATAACATATTTTTCAAGGAATGAAGAGACATTCCAATATCAAACAAACATACATGAGAGTGATATTTTTTCATTTATGATGGATCTAGAATACCATCCAGGCTTCAACACTGGAGTAACCATTTGGGGCCATATAAAAGATTTGTAAGCAGAGGAATTTATCAAAAGAGACTTTTTCCAACAATAAATATTTATTAAACACCTATACTTTTCCAGACATAATATGAAACATTCAACAAGAATTAAGAATAATACAGATAGATCTCTGCCTTCATGGAGTTTCAGTAAGAATGGGGAGAAAGTAATTGAGCATGACAATCATTTATTATTTTCAGTGCAGTTAACCAATATTTATCCTGTGCTTACTATGTACAAGGCATTGGCTTGATATTATGGATGCAAAAGCAATTAATATGTAGTCCTTTGTTTTTCAAAGAATTAGTGATCTGATGCAGGAGACAAACACAAAGATAGGCAAAGAAAACTTCCATCCTAACACTGCTGCTCTCTAATACTCTCCAAAAACTCAGCATGTGTCAGACATTCTGCTAAGCCTCTATAGTAGAATTTTCATCTGTTGTGTCAATCTGTCTTCTTGCTGCCTTGTTGTGTATACAGTTGGCCTCTGAGCCCCAGGAGTATACAGCTGCTAAAGATAGATATAACTTACCAGATTCAAAGGCCAAGAAAGGGAAAACAGAAACCTTCCAGCTTTCAATAATTTGAACCCTGGCCTTATGCCCACACCATAAAAGTATCAAGATTCTGAAATTCTGCAAAGAATTTCATTTATAATGTTTGATCAAATAGAATGCTTAAAATTAACCTTTTTTGCTTATTTTTCCAGGTCTCTCTCTTCAAAGAGAAAATATCTCATTAAAGAGTCTATGCTGGTTCAAAGAGATGACATAAAATTCATTTCTGTGTTATTATACACTATTTTTGTACCAGATGACTCCCAAGGGATTATAATTAAGTTAATTAGGAATTACTCTCTACTTAAGCACTATCAGAAAATTAATATTATAAGCACATGAGAAATTTATAGCTTACATTTAGGGATGTAGTGAAGTGGAAAGACACCATTGCCACCCTTACAATAACAAGAAAACCTGAAAAAACTGTAATTTTATGACTTTTCTTATAACAATCAAAGAGATGAGGTCACAGAGCAGTCATAACCTAGGGAAAGACTGCTGTCTGCAGGAAAACACAATGCAAACGCAATCATTGTCTTACTCAGGGTCGAAGAAACCAGACATTGATAAGATGAATGTAGGGAGAGTGGCTGGTGAACTATTAGAGGCCTAGTATGCAAAGGCCAGGAAAACACTTGGTGGCCCCAGCAGTTAGGGAGTCTGCCCCCTCTTGCAGGCTCGCTCTTCATGAATCCCACTGGATGCTTAGAGAAAAGATGGAAAGAGTCTTAAGAAATCTTCAGGGTACTGGTAAAAACTCATTGCAATTGGAGGAGGAAAAAAATAAACATCCTTGGTGGAGGGTGAGAAATGAGAACAGGAACCAGAATGGCAGTTAGAGGAGAAATAGAAATACAGAGGCCAGCCACATCCACGATCAAAGGACGTGGTGCATGTCCAAGACCAAACAAACCAACAAGCAAAACCTAAAACAAACAAACATGGGGGTGATTAATCCAGAATAAGAGAAAATACTGTCCACCCTCCCATCATTGCCTTCCAGTGCTCAGCTAATAAACACTGAGTAACAAATAACATCAGAATACAGCTGAGACAGGATAAGGAGAGGGATCAGAGCTTTGACAAAGATGCTCTTTAAGGAACAGTACAGAGAAGACCTAGAGCTGAGTGTGGAGCTGATATTTTTCAAGCTAACCCCAACACTGAACACAAGCTGTTACTAGAGAGAGTGGAGGCTGGCAGTGGGCTGTGTGCAAACTAACAGCAACCCACCCAAAACTAGCTCACCTCCTAACTGGATTTACCTGAAATCCCATAATAAAGGCCTAGCATGAAGAAAAGCATGCCTATTTTTAGATACGAAAACTATTTCTCTCAGTCTCTACAATCCTACTTAAGATTTCATTTCAACCATTCAGCAAAATTTCTGAGGCATACAAAAAGACAAGAACAAACAACATCTCAGATGCGAATTATATTCAGTTATGAAACAGAGGTTGGAACTACTCAAGAGGTTATTTAAAATTATGATTGTTAATATGTTGGAATGCTATAAATTTCTGACAAACTTTGACTGCAGGCCAAATTTAGCTGACATGCTTTCATGTGGTTCATGAGCTAAGAACATACTTTAGGTCTTGAAATATTTGAAAAGAAAATCATAATTAGAAGAATATTTTAAGGCAGGTAAAAGTTACATGAATTTCAAAGTTTAGTGGGCTTAGATGAAGTTTTATTGGAACGCAGACATATTTATTGGTTTACGTGTTATACATGGCTGCTTTCTACAACAGTAGAGTGGGATAATTACAGCAGAGACCATATAAACAGCAAAGCCTGAAACACTTACTATAGGATCATTTACCGAAAAGTTCGCCGACACCTGCTCAAACACAAAAGTTGTGTAACATACAAGATCAGCATGATGATTTTAACAGAGAGATATGAATTATAAGAAATAAGCAAAGGGAAATGTTAGAAATAAAAAACAATAACAGAGATGATGAATACCTTCCATAAACTCATCATTCATAGCTGAGAAAAAAATCAGTAAACTTTAAGACAGTTGCTAGAAGTTACCTAAAGTGAAATAAAAAGAACAGAGGGATTGAAAAAGATATGAAAGCAGAGCATCTAAGAGCTGTGAGACAGTATCAAATGGCTTAACATTCACAAACTGGAATACCAGAAGTAGAAGAAAAAAAAGAACAGAGAAAAATGATAACAATAAAGGTATGAAAAAATAGTGGCTGAGTATTGTCCAAAATTTTGAAAGACACCAAACTAGAGATTAAAGACATGACTCTCAGAGAAATCTAAGCAGCATAAATGTAAACACATACAAGCACAAACTATTAAAAAATATAGATAAAAAGAAATTCAAAATTTTAAGGCAGCCAGAGATAAAAGACATATAAGGGAGAAACAAAAATGTGAATTAGACATCTCATCAGAAATCATGGAAGCCAGGAGACAAAGGACACATATCCTCAAAGTGCTGAAAGAAAACAAAAAGGAATTGTCAACCCAGAACTTATACCACAAAAATAATCTGTCAAAAATGAAGATGCGGTGGCTCACACCTGTAATCCTAGCACTCTGGGAGGCCGAGACAGGAGGATCACTTGAGGTCAGGAATTTGAGACCAGCCTGAGCAAGAATGAGACCTGTCTCTGTGAAAAAAATAAAAAAATAATTAGCCGGGCACTAAAAATAGAAAAAATTAGCCAGGCATGGTGACACTCGCCTGTAGTTTCAGCTACTTGGGAGGCTGAGGCAAGAGGACAGCTTGAGCCCAGGAGGTTGAGGTTGACATGAGCTAGGCTGATGCCACTGCACTGTAGCCTGGGCAACAGGTCAAAAGACTATCAAAAATAAGAAGGATAAATAAAGATTTTTCTCAAACAAAACTAAGAAAATTCATTTTTGGAGGACCTACTGTACAAAACAAGGTTAAAGAAAATTCTTCAGATAGAAGAAATTTATCAGCAGAAAATCAATCTATGAAAAATATAAAAAGCTCTGGAAATTCAATAAGTAAAGCTAAATAAAATTATTTTTTTCTTATTTATGACTTTTCTAATAGGTAACTCACTATCTAAACAAAATAAAACTTTTCTACCTGTTTAAACAAAAGTAATAGTAATGTGTTTTGTGCTTATAGCATGTGAAAAAAGTGAAATGTAGTGTAACAATGCACTGAGGATGAGAAAAGATCATTGGGGATATACCGCTGTGAGGTCTTTACACTGCACATTAAGCGGTATAATATTATTTGAAGGTAAGTTCTGGTTAATAGAAGATGAATTGTAAATTCTAAAAAAAAACCCACTAAAATGTCAATAAGAGGTTTAAATTAATCAATGCAGAAAGTAAAATTGAATTACAAATGTTCAATTAATCCAAGAGAAGGCAGAGAGAGAGCGAGAGAGAAACACAGAGAAAAGAACTGCTGGTGAAGTAGAAGATATCTGATAAAATGGTATATTTTAATATAAACATATCAATAAATAAATTTGAATGGTCTAAAACACCAGTTGTAGACATGGTTAGATAAGATTAAAAAGAAATAGTCAGTTATGTGATTTATAAGAAATTAATTTAATTATAAGTACATAGATAGATAATAAAAGTAAATGGTTGGAAAAGAGACAGAGTGCAACACTAATCAAAAGAAACCTAAAGTAAGTCTATAAATTATGCAAACCTCAGAAAATGTGGACTTAAAAAAAAGGAATAAAGAGATAGAAAGGAAAAATAATGATAAAGATGTCAATGACCTGTAAGATAAAATAAAAGAAATTAGCCAATCTGAACTGTTGTTCAGAGCGAAAATAGAGTGGAAAAAAAAAATACACAAAGCCGTAGGGACCTATGGGACTATAATAAAGATTTCACCTTTCTTGAGAGCTTGTCTGTCATCAGATTCCCAGAAAAAAAGGAAAAAGACAATGAAAAGACAATGAAGCTAAAGAGACTTTAAAAATAGTGATGGCTATTTAATTGTGGTAATCCTTTCATAATGTATACACATATCAAAGTATCACATATATATATCTTGAGTGTATATAATTTTTATTTGTTGATTATACCTCAATGAAGCTGAAAAATATGGCTGAAAATTTTTCAAATTTGGCAAAAGACCAAAGACTACAAATTCAAGAAGGTGAGCAAACCTTCCAAACATATATATAGCCCCCCAAATATACATATATATGACACCCATATATACATATGTATATACACACACCCCAAATCACACTGTAGTCAAACTTCTGAAAACAAAGGACAAGGCAAAAATCTTGAAAGCAGTGAGAGAGAAATGAATCTTTATAGGAGAAACACAATTCTGGTGAGAACATATTTCTTATCAGAAACCAAGAAGACCAGAAGGAAGTAACACAACATTTTACAAGTGCTGGGAAGAAAAAAAAAATCGTCAACTAAAAACTGAAAAATTGTTCATCAGTGAAAGTATATTTCAGGAATTCAGGGCTAATTAGGAGATTCTCAAATAAAAAAAGAAACTTAGAGAATTTGTTAGCAGCAGACTTATCCTAAGAGAATGACTAAAGTATGTTCTCTAAAACAGAAAGGAAATGATAAAAGGAGAAATCCTGTAACATCGAGAAAGAAGAAACAATGATAGAAAGAGTCAAAATAATAAGAGTCAAAATTAATAAACCCAACACATTGTCCTTCTTCTCTGAGTTTTCTAAATTGTTTGACAGTTGAAGCAGCATATATGACAGTCTGGTGTAACTTTAAAGGTAGAGACAAGAAATATTAAAGATAATTTTATTATAAACACAAGAGTCCAGAGGGATATAAATATAGGTAAGTTTTCCACACTTCGCTCAAATTGGTAAAATGTCAACACTAATTGACTGCAATAAGTTTTGTGTATATAATGCAATATCTACAACTACTGAAAAAGCTAGGCAAAGAAATGTACTCAAAAACAATACAGGTAAATGAAAGTGGAATTCTAGAAGGATGATAAATCATCCAAGGAAGGGTAGGAAAAAGAAAATAGATAAAGAACAAAGAAAACAAACGGAAAACAAAAAATAAAGAAGTCTTGAGCCATAACATGTCAATAATTACATTAAATGGAAGTGGCCTAAATGATTAAAAGGCAGAATTTACATTTAAAGAGAAAAATTGATAAGATAGATAAAAAATATGATCCTATACTATGCAATCTGCAATAAATGCAGTTCAAATATAGTGACATAGGCAGATCGAAAGTGAAAGAATGGGAAAAGATATAACATGAAAACAATCAAATGAAAGCAGGAGGAGTATTATTAATATTGAACAAAGTAGACTTTGAGCAAAGAAAATTACCACCAGCAGAAAAGGCCTATTACGTAATGGTGGGAAGGAAGAGAGCATGGCTAAAGGGCAACATGATCGACTTTTGCAGGATGGGAATGTTCTGTATCTTGATGATATCACTTTCAGTAGGCTGGTATGATGATGTGCTATAGTTTTGCAAGATGTTACCATTGAAGGAAACCAAGTAAAAGCACATAGGGTCGCTCTGTATTTCTGTATTATTTCTTACAACTGTATGTGAATATACTATTATCTAAAAATAAAGTTTCATTTTAAAATAATGGGCAAAAGGTATGATCAGACATTTCATGAAAGAAGGTATGTAAATGACACATAGGATATGAAGAGATGTTAAATAACATTGGTAATTAGAAGAATTCAAATTAAACTCTCAACGAGGTGCAACAAATATTGGAACGGAGAGAGAGCAAGAGAGAGAGAGAGTTTGAGAGAGAGAAAGAGAAAGAGAAAAGAAGAAGTGAAAAGAATTCTGAAGATAATAAATACCGGTAAGAATGTAGAGAAACTGGAATTTCATGTATTCCTGAGGGCAATGCACAATGCACAATGGTATTGCCACTTTGGGAAACAGTTTGGTTCTTTCTTATATATTTAAAAATATGCCTGGTATATGATTCAGCAATCTTACTCCTAGGCATTTTTCCAAAATAAATGAAAACGTATAATATTCAAAAATCCTATACATATATGTTATAATAACTTTTTCATAACTGTAAAAACTGGA
The DNA here is from genome assembly GCA_963575035.1 of Avahi laniger. Taxonomy (NCBI): domain Eukaryota; kingdom Metazoa; phylum Chordata; class Mammalia; order Primates; family Indriidae; genus Avahi; species Avahi laniger. The sequence continues at coordinate 31,118 of CAUYSK010047807.1, forward strand.
AACAATCCAGAAATCTTTTTAGATATCTGAACAAACTGTGATACATCCACACAATGGGATATCACTAAACAGTAATAAAATATTTACTCATGTAACAACGTGGATGAATCTTAGCTGCTTTTTGCTAAACGAAAGAAGGCAGATCCCAAATGTTACATATTATATCATTCTATTTATATGACATTGTGGAAAAAAGCAAATCAGTAAGGATGGAAAACAGGACAGTGCTGCCAGCTGTTACTCATTGCTGGGTTGGCTACAAAGGAACAATTTGAGGGGATTTTGCAGGACATGGAACTTTTTTTTTAATAAAAGAGTGATGGTGATTTTGTCAAAAGCCATTAAAATTTGCATCACAAATAACAAATTGAAATGTACATATATTTTTCAAAAAATCAACTCTGATGTGGGAGGAACCAAGATGGATTGCTGACAAATGAATCTTAGTGTATTACAGAAATATTGCATAGCCATACCGAAAGGGGTGGAGAAGAAATGAGTTGACCTAATTAACTTTAGAAAAGTGTTTTGACTGGATGTTGCAAAACTTAAGACAAAAGAAGAACTGTACATCAACATTAGGCTGCAGATAGTAAATTTGTTTTTACAAGTGTATGATTTAGCAATTCTGAGGCATAGTAGAGTTGAATATGTAAGCAAATATATCGCAGATTATGAGAGCCAAACTTCTCATTGTCAGAAAAAAAGAAGTTACAAATAAAGAAAGGGAAAAGGCTTGAATGAACACTCTGGTACTAGATCGGAGTTACATGTATGAGTATAAACTAATGTTTTCTTAAAAACATATAAATTATATACATTTATAAATATATATATAAATGTGTGTATGCTTGACTTAGTATGCATGCATGTATTTCTGTGTCAAATCAGTGAGTTTAGAAGCAATGACACCCCATTACTAAAGAGTACACTTAGTAACTGGACTACAGATTCTAAATATTATTCTTAAATAAAAGGAACCAGAGCTTCTTGGAAAAGTGATTGATCCTAGGGCTAGGGCAAAAAAAGTTCCATTTGAGTTGAAAACACCTTTTTGTGCCAGAGTATAGAGAAGTGCTAAAAAAGAAAAAGAAAGGAAAAAAGATGAAGACGGAGGGAGGCTGGGAGGAAGACAAGAGGGAAGGAAGGGGAAAATGGGGCATGCAAAGCAACAAATAAAAAATAAAACAAACAAAACACAGGAGTCAAATCGAAAGAGTTTCCAATGGCCAAACTTGAAATCATTTGAGAAAAAAAATGGTAGTATTAGATTATAACCAAAGAAATAAAATAAATTTCCATGAGTCTATACTTTTATAAGTAAATAGATAATAAGGAACAGCTTATCCTTGGCAGAATTTCAAGTATAAAATGTAGAAGAAATGAGAAAAAAGAAAACCATTAGCCATTATAACACTAAAGTATTATAATATTAATACTTGCTAATTGCTGTAATCAAGATTGACCAATGCTTGCTAAAATTAAACGGATAAAAGTATAAAGAAAAAGAGGATATTTATAGTCCAAAATATCTCCCCTCAACATTTATTCATTGCAAAGGTAAAAACTGGAACTCAATCATAGAGAATTGTTGCAGATTCCACTTTAACTAAGTGATTGAGATTAACATCATCAGGAATGAGACATACCAACATAATGCAACTGATGTCATGCACCAAGAAGAGCTTATCATATCTGTGGCATTCGTCCCAATACAATGCACAACCTCACTGTAATCATGACGACTCCAAATTGAGAAGAACTCAACAAAATAACTGCTCCGTTCTCTCCGAAAGTGTCAATGTGATGGAAGACAAGAAAAAAACTGAGAAACGGTCACAGTTTGGAGGACACTAGGAAGACATAAGGAATAAACACAATGTGAGTTTTGGATCTGACCCTAGACTAGAAAAAGGATGGTAGTGGAAACAATGATGAAACCAAATAAATAATATAGTTAATAATATTCCAATTTCTTAAAAATTTTCATAAACGTAATGTGGTTATGTAAGATGTGAACATTAGAAGAAGCTGGCTGAAAGGTATATGAAAATTCTGTACTATTTTTGGAACTCTTCTGTAATTCTAAATTTATCTCAAAATTAAAAATTTAAAGAAAAAGAATATTGGACTAGACCCCACTTATCTGGGAGTACAGCGTTTTAAACTTACTCAAAAGTATATTTGGACTTCTCGTCAGAGCTTTCCGGCCTAACATTTCCCATCCATTATCTCATTTAGTTCTGACAATAATTCTATGAGGTAGGCAGTATCATAAATCCTAGTAGATAGACATGAAACTGGAGACATGAGATGAAAAATTAGCTGCTCATAGTCCACGGCTGGTAAAAAAAAAAGAGCTGTAGAATTAACACAGCAGCCTGATTCCAGAGCCTAACAACTATACCACACAGTCATTGTAACAAACTTGAATAAACTGGTAAGAAATTGTATGAGCTGCTACTGATGAGATCTCTGCATTCTTAAGCATTTTGATTAGCCAGAGCCCTCTTGTTATTTGCAGGTAATTGGGGTCCTGAGGAGTATAAAGGGATTGCTAAATCAGCCATTGTGTAGCTCAGTAATTCTATAATCCTCACAGGTATCATGATGTTACAAACAAACCAGATTAAGTTTGGTTTAACACACTTTTGCTGTCTACCCCAAACAAGACAAAACTTTTAAAATCACAGTTAGGTTCAGTAAGGGTAAGGGGCTATCCCAATTTTGCAATATGTACTAATAGTATGCTTTGCTTCATTTAAAAATAAAATTAAGGCCGGGCGCGGTGGCTCACACCTGTAATCCAAGCACCCTGGGAGGCCGAGGCGGATAGATTGCCCAACGTCAGGAGTTTGAGACAGCCTGAGCAAGAGTGAGACCCTGTCTCTACTAAAAATAGAAAGAAAGTATTTGGACAAGTAAAAATCTATATAGAAAAGATTAGCCGGGCATGGTGGCACATGTCTGGAGTCCCAGCTACTCAGGAGGTTGAGGCAGGAGGATCGCTTGAGCCCAGGAGTTTGAGGTTGCTGTGAGCTAGGCTGACGCCACGGCACTCTACTCCGGGCAACAGAGTGAGATCCTGCCTCAATAAATAAATAAATAAATAAATAAATAAATAAATAAATAAATAAATAAATAAAAATAAAAATAAAATTAAAATGCATGTATAAATAAAACTTTTTATTTAACATTTATTTTTAAAAGTTTTTAGCCCTTAGCCCTTTTTCTACTCTTTTCCTGAATAAATATTAGTTGCTCTGCTTATAGATTTAAACGAAAAAACTTTGGGGTTCTAGTCCCAGCTTCATTATATGTTAAGGTTGTATATATTTGCAAGTCAGTTCTCTATGAAATTATAATGATAATATTTGTGCTATCTTTCACAGAGGTATCAAACAACTTTTCAAAATGTGTATGAGTCTCCAAGTGTACATCAACTTTTTAAGTTTTATTCAAATAGAAGGCCACAAGAAGGTCTATGTGATTGAACTAGAAGGTTTATTAAAAATTACATTTTTATTTATGTATTAACAATTCCTCATCTCTAAACTAAACCTGAACTGTGATTTAACACAAAGTTAGTGTTTCAAAAACATTTGTTGGCTGAATCAAAAAAAAATGAATGACTTTTGCCATGTTAACCCATCATTATTCAGAACAATTGTCTCTGAATGTAAGAGTTAATCAATGCATGGTGTAAGAACAAAATGTCTTGGAAGTGAAGATTTTGATCCATATAAATTCATGAGTCATAGCTCATAGACAGATTAATGTTACTCTATGCATACATTTATAGATTAATGTTGGTCTATGAATCAAATTTAAATTTTCAACCAGGACTTCTTAATCTGCTCAACCTTGCAACCGGCACACCTCCTCCCACACTTTGTGCCTTCTGATTGTCTAATGCTTTACAGATTGACAGTAATTTATTGAATAATAAAAAGTTTGCTGATTTATTGAACAATGTATTGAAATTTGTTTTCTCAGCCCAGCTTGCTTAGAATCTCAACATTTTTCAAATGGTAGAATAGTATGACCACTTTTCTCTTCTTCCCTGAAAGATATATAGTCTTCTTTCTTACGACTATCACTGTTCTCTCAAAATAGTACATTAAAAGTTGGGGGGGGGGATTTACTTTGATCAATTTTATTGAAGTCCCACTGAGTGGAAGACATTCATTATATGGAATCTCATTAAATACTGTGACAAAATCTTGGGTAGTTATAAATTTTATTTTAAAATTGATTTTAAATCAGGAAACCAAGATTCCAAGAGTTAAATAATTTTTTCCAAGGCCACGGAAGATAATTTAGAATTTGAAATTAGAATGGCCTGCTTCCCAAAACCTTGCTAACTTTTAAAAAATATATATATGATGCTCATAGAGAAGGTGCTCAAAATAAATTTTCAGCAGAATGGATTATCCACAAGGTGAACACCACTTGGTAACCACCAATACTCCAGAAGACATCCACTACCTGTGCCCACTCTGAATCATTTCCTTTTCCTTCCCCCTAAAGGAGTTTGATATGTTTACTTCCAACACAGTAATTTATGTCTTCCTATATGAATTGTATTACAGGAATGCACACACATGCACACACACTCACATGTGAAATACAGCTGCCCTTCAGTATGCATGGGGGCTTGGTTCCAGGAATGCCTGCAGATACTAAAATCCACGGATGCTCAAGTCCATTACATAAAATGGGATAGTGTTTGCATATAAACTACTTACAACATTTTGGATACTTTAATCCATCTGTAGATTGCTTGTAATATGTAATACAATGTAAGTGCTATGTAAGTAGTTGTTATGCTGTGTTGTTTAAGAAATAATAATAAGAAAAAATCTTTATTTTTCAGGTGCAATCATTCTTTATTTGTTGAATATTTCTGATCTGTGGTTGGTCGAATCCACAGATGTGAAACTCATGGATATGAAGGGCCTACTATATATTTGTTTGTGTCTGACTTAATTCATCTATTATTGCCTGTGAAATTTATCCATGTTGTTACATGTATCTGTAGTTCATTTGCTTTCATTGTTGTATAGTATTTCAATGTGTAGACATACCACAATTTATTTATCCATTACCACTGATGAGTATTTAGGTAGTTTCCAGGTTTTAGCTACTAAAATCATATTACTATGATCAATTTTGTACATATCTCTTGACAAATATGAAAATATTTCCATTGTACCATAATTGTTCATGTTTAATTAGGGTTTATCATACATGTATAGATATAGTTGTTTTATTACTTCCCCATGCACACATTTAGTAATACAGAAATAAATTTAACTGTTAATTTCTAGCCTTTAGGCAAAAACACAAACTGAATTGAGAAAAATGGGTCCTTAGCATCTCTTACCTTCTCATCCTTCCATGAAAAGTATTCACAAAGCATTTTGATGTATTTGACATATTTCTCCTTGAAATTAAGTTCATCTTTTACTCCAGTCTAGAATCCTATACAAACATGTTTTGAACAAACTTATATGCAAACTAAACGTAAATTATTATCATCAAACAAGTCAAATTTAAAAGGATTTGCATCCAACTTGACCATGATTCTTTTTGAATCTGTGGATCATATTTGATGTAAACATAAAGAAATTGACAAGGAAAAGCCCATTCCCTTATCAAGAACATTATAAGTGTAAGTTAAAAAAGTCCTTTAATAAAAACTTATTACTGAACAGTTATTGGGATCCTATCACTTAATATTACTGTAAGCAGCAGTAATAACAAGAAAAAACTACTTTCACTGATAAGAAAACCTCAGTTCCTATCCTTAAATTGTTCTTAAAGCAAAATGACTCTACATCCCACAGAGCGAATAACATGCTTCTGTAAGAGCTAATTGAGAAAATCACAAGTGAATTGCATATAATCAAACATTATCGATTCCTAATTAGTCATGTGGCAGTATTAATCTCTTCAGCTGTATCTAGAAAAACTGGGAAATATAATTGTTTCATCATTGAAAATATACAATATATTTATATATTTTTTCAAGAAAATCACAGGAAATTATGTAATATAAAGTGGGAGATGTTTTTACCAAAACTCTTTGTGATCAATACATAAAATGACCATAAGTGTTAGGGAAAAAAGCAAGACAGTAGAAAGAGCAACTCTTTTTTGGGCTTGTATAGAATCTTGGGTGATCAAATAATTTATATGTGGCTCAGTTTCCGAGTTGAAGTTACCCATACAATGACAACCTCAAATGGGATAAAGCAATCCCTTAGTTTAGAATTTCTCAGACTGTAGTTCCCAAAATAGTTTTTTTAAATAATATGCTCCATAAAAATATTTAAGGGCAAATAAACTTGCATAATTTTGTCCATAGACTCCCTTACAAATTGACACTTCTTCTTTAACGTAATAAACAGTATGAGAAGTCCTGGAGTAAAGAAGCCTGGTTCATATCTATGCTTGACTGACCCATTATGACAATTTGTACCAGGTTCTGGTAGTGATAAAGTATAGCTATCTAAAATAAAACACAAAACAGGAAAATATTCAGAAACTATTAATGCACAGAATATTCAAGGAAATATTAGAAATTACTATGAGAAATGTGACATTCCCCCCTTTGTTCACCCCACCCTTTTCCTTGCTCAAAGGAGATTTGGGCTTTTCTGTTCTGTGGTTCAGGTTCTTAATAACTCCAAGGGTCAGTTTCTTCTTTGTTTGTCCTGGTCCACCCTGGAAAGGGAATTAGTGGAGGTTGGTTGGGAGGATGGACATGGACAAGTGTTCAAATAAATGGAAGAGCCCAACCTCACGGGGAAGGGGGTATTGGTAATGGCTACTTAAGGACTGCTGACAATAGAACGGAGGTCAACAGAAAGCAGATGTTGCTGCCACCCATCCAGGGGAGCAGCAATATCGAGAAAAACTGAAGTCTAGCTCTTGACAGAGGAGCAGCAAGCTAAAGAGCCTCAGTGATCACAGCAAGGTAAAGTCAAGAAGTTTTGTTGGGTCACAGAAGCACATGGGGTTTTGGTAAAATCAACAGGAGCAAGAATGAGACCTTAAACAATGACTGAACTTAGATTTCCTGCCAGTTTAGCGAATAAAAGCCAAACTGGATTCAATTTGATCTAGGATGGATATGACTCAAGGCAGATATGAAATTAGTGACTGTTCCTGTGCATGTCTTAGGCACTCTTTCACCTGAATAGATATTTGCTGGCTTTGTCACATTTTCTTTCTTGTTTTATGGTATTTTTCTCTTCATCCTGAGGCTTCTCTCATTCTTTTTAATTTATGTCACAGGGGTTTGGTATAATGCTTACCTGTGCACATGTCTTTGAAAACATACAGTGTTGTTTTAAATATGTGTGTGTGTGTTAATTTCATGTACAAGCTATTGTATTATAAATCTTGCTTGTATTAATAACTTTTTATTCAAAAACGTGCTTTTAAAATTCATTCTTATTGTGGTGTGTACTTATAATTTGCATTTGACTGCTGCAGAGTATTCCACAGATACATGTACCATAACTTGTATTTCCATTGCTCTAGACAACCTCCAACTCCCTGACTACCACAAATAGAGTAACGAGAAAAATCTTTCTGCCTGTCTGTAACGGAGTACGTGTTTAGTTTTGTGTAGGGTAAGATCTCAGCTAATAGGTCACACAAGTACTTAATGTTACTAAGTATTCACAGTGTCATTACGAGACTAACATCAGAAGTCTATTAAAAGTTCATATTTCTCACTACCTCATCATTATTTGCAATAATTGAAGTTTTACTATTTAACAGTCTGATATATGTTTTATTGTTTAATTATCATTTCTTTGATTAATATTGAGTTAATCTCATTCACATTTATAATAACTGATTGATTTGAATGCATTTAGACACTTTATTTTGTTTTGTTTTTGCTCACAATAATTTTCCATGGGTGATTTTTTTTCTCTTGTTTTTCCTTCCATTGTCAGGATTGAATTCATTCTTCTTGTGATTAGGACCCTTACTTCTTATTTTAGCATATATATTTAATGAGATTATTTCTTTCTCCTAAATGCAGTTAGATGCTCAAAACAATTCTTTCTAATCTCTCTGATTTCATACATACTGATATATATTATTGGCACCTGGAGTAAATGTATGAAGCTATTCTCAGGTAGAACTGGAGGTGACCAATCAGGGACAATGGCTATACCAGTCCCTGCCACCTCTGCTCTGACGCAGAAACTGCGAACATCTCAGATACACATAAGCCATTAGGCATAACCATGGACCACTCACTATTTTAACACTCTGTTCTATCTCCCTCAACGCTAACCACTGCCATCCTGGTGTCATCTAGAATTCTGGTTGCCCCAACTGTCCAGTTCAGTCAAGGACATGAGCAGCTATTTTGCCAACAGGACACCTTTTAAGAAACTTATACTGTTTTTGCTTTATGAATCTCTGTTCTTCCTAATATCTCACTAAAAATGTATAAACATAAGAATGTCTAATAAACATTTATTGAAATAATTTCCCCTTGACTATTCATGCCATACTCATCCTTTATAAAGATCAAATAAATTGGACCTCTTTCTAATGTCATATACCAACTTTGAGATCCTTTACCTTCACCACCATTCCAAAGGGTGAACTGTAGGTTTTTGATTGTCATTTCTTTCTTATTAAAAAAGATGACATTTTACTGTTGATTTAGCAAATGAAAAATATTGATTACTCAGCTCTTTCCTTCCTTTGGACATTCTAACTACTACAGTGAATGACCTTCACTGGAACACACTTCACCAAACTTGACATCTTTAATATAACCTAGGTCATATTTTCCTTCCATTAAAAACATGTTTCCTACTTCCAGGACCATGTCAGACAAAAATGTGTACTAGTTTCTGCTTAGATGTTGGATATTTTACATATGTTGCCCCCAAAATGTACGTATTTTATCTGGCCCTTACTGCTCTGTCAAAGAAGACATGAGAGAAAAAGTACACTCAGGCTACAATAAGACCGAGAATTTAAGATGTCCATTCACAGATCATGAGTGGACATACATGTAAATGATAAATTGCTTAATGAAGTATATCCATTTTCATGGAAAGATGCATACAGTTAATGCATCTTGTTAAGTGTAAAAAGTAGATTTCAAATAAAGTATTGAGAGTCTTATCAAATTTTCATTGTGAATTCATAATTGTGAAAATATTTAATTGTACCAAAACAAAGTTGATATCTTACCTAAGTGGGAGCATGGATGACTTTAATTACATTTTCTCTTTCAATCTACATTTCAAAATTTTTCTGTACTATTCATGTGTATAATACTATATTAATTATCTATTTCTGTATAACAACCATCCCAAAACTTACTGATGTAAAACAATGATTATATATTACTGTTGCTTACAAGTCCATAGGTCAGCTAAGCAGTTCTGGGTATCCAGGCAGGCTTGGATGATCTTGCCTGGGCTCGCCAGTAGTCTGCTGACAGGTCGATTGAGCCTACCTGGTCTAAGATAGCTTCACTCATGTGTCTGATGTTTGTATGGGCACCGGGTGTGTCTGGCCAACATAGCCTTCATTGTTCAGCAGGTTGAACAAGGTTTTTTCACATGGCAGAGGGAGAGTTTTGAAATAGAGTGAGGCCTAGTCCCAAAACTGGTACAAAGTTAGTGCTCCCACATTATATTGATCAAAGCAAGTCACATCCAGCCCAAACTCAAGAAATAGATAAATAGACTCTACCTCTTCATGAGAAAAACTACAATAATCCTTCAAATGGTCATGCATATAAGGAGGTCTATATAAGTGTGGTCACTTTTTCAAACAATCTTCCACAGTTACCTAAATCATACACATTGAAAATTATAAAAATAATACAATGCAAAGCAGTGTTTCTTACACTTCAATCCCTTGCTAACCTGCAGAAAACATCTGCTACATCATGTTGGAGGTCTATAAATATTCACTAATGATGACACAAAAATGAGCTGAACACTGGTAGTACTCTTGCTTTGCTAGGATGCCCATTCTACCCTCACACAGAGAAAATTCAGGAAATATTTGTATTTGACATGCATGTAACTTAGATTATCTGAACCCAAACCTGCTTCTTCATTTATATCCCACTATATATTAATGGCATTACCATCAGCCAAGTCATTCAGAGATTCACAAATCTGGATTCATTCTCCCTCTTGCCCCACCGTTCTGTTACTAATCACAGTTACTACATTTGCAATAACTTTAATACTCATGTCCTCAATTTATTCTCCAGTGACACTACTTTGACAGAAACCCTTATCACCTCTCCTCCTGACCTACTGAACAAAACCTCTTGACTTGACTGTCCAGGTCCAATGTAGTCCATGCTAATCCACCACATTTTTCTCTGTCTTATTCATTTTCCCAGGGCACACTCTGATAATAGTGTTGCTCCACTTGTAACTTCTAATGGCTCTCTGGATAGCACTGAATGTACTTTAAAGTCCTTAACATGGTTGTTCCATTCCTTTAGAACATTTTTGGGAAGTTGAACAAATTATATAAATTGCATTAATCTCAATTATCTCCTCTATAAAATGGGGTTATAATATTACCTACTCACTTGGGTTTCCCTAAAGACTAAATAGGATAATATGTATAAAATATAGTATCTGAGGAATATAATGTGTTCTCTATAAAAGCCAAGTATTATCTTTGTTTATGTACTTTTTACTCCAGCCCTAACGCATATTTTTGATCATGTTATTCTATGTATTTGTCTTTGATCACAGAGTTCCTTCCCTCTGAAATGTCATCTTCCCACCTATTTATGTCAATCAGTATGGTCACTATCTTGTTTCAGATTTTACAATTTATACAAATATGATTTCTTCTCCTTGTGTTTGTGTAATGCATATATCTCTCTTAGAACTCTTATATTACTGTGAATGGCATTTAATAAATCTGCTAAACTACTGTGTGACTAAAGACAGATAGACAAGTTGGAAGAAATTAACTGAAAGAAAACCACAGTTAATTAACCTCTTCTTTTAGCATGGACTCACCTTTTGAGAGAGGCTTGGCATGCCTGTGTGGCCCTTTAGCTGCCATTTTTTACTCACCGATTAGATGACTTATGGCCCTAGCAAGCCATGATTTCTATCTCTGTTAGGTCTTTGAGTGAGGCCAAGGTCTTTTATTTTGTAGTCTGTTTAACAATAGCAACATGTTTACTCCTGTTACTCTACTACATATTACCAGTGATCGATCAAGAATAAATATCCAATGAACATGGGAGTGCAAATATCTTTACAAGGTGGAGATTTATCTCCTTTGGATGTATAATCAGAAATGGAGATTGCTGGGTCATACTGCAGTTATATTTTTAATTTCATTAGGAAACTACATAAGAGCTGCAACAATGTACATCTTCACCAACAGAGTACTAAGGGTTACCTTTTCTCAACACCTTCGTAAATATTTATCTGTTGTCTTTTTGGTGATAGCCATCCTAAAGGCTGGGAGGTGATATTTCATAATCGTTTTAATTTGCATTTTCCTGATGATTAGACTCAATCTTTAAATAATCCCTTTTCTTATTTTATGACTGAGATGAGGTATTTTTTGAAAAAAACCTTTAAAATCATAGTGGACTTTATACTTTGTAAAAGAAAAAATCCAATTTTCTCTAGTTTTATCTTATATAGATGGAAATTTTATTACAGAATTACCTGTATCAATTTCCATAGTTGTTTTGGAAGCCTTCACATTAAAGAATTATTCATCCAATAGAAGTTTCTTGTAATACAAGTATACACAGCTATACAAGAACAGATCTATGTGAACTCGCAACCTCTATAAATGTGTGTCTTTTGCCATATTTCTACTGAGTAATTTATTGTGATTTTAAGATGTAAATAACTGAGTTGTTAAATTTTAACACCTAAATAAGGGCTTTTGTGGCAGAAATAGCAAGTTGAATACTGAAAATCTGTGTTCCTATTTCATGGTGTGGAATCCTTGCTGGGACGCAGCTCCCAGGTTCCTTAAATTAGATGGGACCATGTGACTAGCTCTCACTGTTTTGTGCCAATTCCAGGTGAGAACATTTAAGAAGCAGGTGTGCTTTCTCTGGGCTCCTCTAATGAGCAGGCTGAATATCAAAGCGCAGATCGAATTTAGAAGACTGTCCCACTGTCAAATGGGTTCACTTGAGTAAGAAATAAACTTCTATTGGGTTCAGTCACTAAGACTTAACTTTAATTGTTGGAACAGCTAGCATTATCTAAACCAGTATAATATTAAACAACAAAAACATTCCTGATATTTTTAGGGATGCATTACTGATATTCTAGTATTTAAAATAGCACATTATATTTGAAATAGTAAAATTCTAGAAATACGTTACAATCACTAGACTTTACAATTCATGTTGTCCCACATAAATCACCTTTTACCAATAATTGATGTAGAATAATAAAGAATGAATTTTGAACAGGTATAAAATGTAAGGAGAAAGTTTGAATAAATGAAACTCTGAACAAAAGCATAGAAACTGGAAAGCTAAATATAATATTTAAATATGCTTTATATTATAAACAAGCTTAATAATATATTTAAACATGATATGTCGTTGCTTAATAAATGTGAAATAGTACATGGAAGAGCTAAATAAAATATATGAGTAAGATAGATAGTTAAAATACATAACTCCTCTACAGAAACTGAATTGAGGGTGTTTTCAGATCTAGTGGACTTTGCTTCCTTAAACGGAACTAGCTAGTTGCATGTACATTGACCGATTTAACTTCTGTGAATCCCTTTCCCTGTACTGACTGCTAGGATAGTCTGTAAAGCCTAGTTTGAATGTTGAGCCCATATATGTAAACACATCCAGAAGTGTGGCATCTGTGTTCTGAGTGCCTGGAATGGCATGTTCATCTTGTTCTTTACTCTAAAAATTAGTATTTGTAACAAAGAAAATGCACTGGTTACAATACAAAAAACTCTGAGGAGATAGCTCAGCAAAGGAACAGGAATATATTTCCCTCTGAATTTCATGTTTTATTTCGTGACTACCTGTGATGCCAACTGATGGTATAAGGGGACATTTGTAATCCTAGAATTTTCTCTTGACTAAAGCATAGTAAGTAACTGGCTACCATCCTCTTCTTTTTTTAAGTTTCTAGGTGTCATTTTGCAAGATAGGCTCCCAGTGTTGCCAAAAATATAAAAGTGAAGTAATCGGGTTGGAGAGGCTTTTGATTTAGGGATTGGGGAAATATGAGAAGATAAGTAAGATGTGGACTGGGGAAAACAAAAAGATTAAATGCTAAGAGCTAATAGAGACTTTTCAAAGACCATGAATGCAGATATTCCATTCCTCTCTTAAATTCTCTTTGGTTTTGTTATCATTGCATATTAAGGCATTGTAAAGCCACAATTCAAATAGATCTGGGCCACATTCTTTCCCTGTTTCTATTAATATTTTTCTTAGTTCAACGTTAAGAAATCTGTAAGTACCCTAAGTGGTTAAAACCAGTAGGGTATATACAAAATTATTAACATGAGTGTGAAAGAATATTTCCAGTTTTAGAATGGCAAGATACTATTACGACCATATAGACAATGGAGAATCATTGAAGGTTTTGTAGGGCAAGGATGTGCTCAAAGTAGTATTTGGGGAAAATTACCAAAACAGGAAAGAGCGAAGGTGGGGAAAGTGGTTAAAATGGCATAGAGGTAATGAAGTGGTGACAATGGAGTGCAAAGGAGACAGTGCATATAAGAATCACCTCAAAGAAGATAAAGGGTAAGATTTGTTTTAAAACCTGATATGTTATATGTAAATATGGAATACCAGCTGGAGGTGTTCAACAGGCAACTGAAAATGAAGGATCTAAGCTTGTCCAAGACATTAGGTCTAAAGATACTAATTTGGAAGGCAATCTGGTAAAGCGGCCAAAATGCCAAATGTTCCCTTCAGCTTGACTAAATTTTAGACAGGTTTCTTCTGGTCTAAATATTTTGAACTTCATCCCTTCTCCCTTTTTTAAAATGTAGCTTTTACTTTAGAAAACTTGCAGTTAAAGTTCTCCTTTTGCCCCTTCGAGATATAAATCTCGGAGCCTCTTGCCAGTTTTACCACTGAGTGATGTCTTTCTCAAGGATCTGGGAGCCATCCATTTGAAATGTAATCCTCAAGAAAGACAGAGATCTTGTCTCTCAGTCTCTGTGGCAGAGCAGGAGCCTAACTTCAGTAAGTGCCAATTAGCAAACACAGATGACCTCACCCAACTGATCTACTTCTTCCCTAATGCTAGGACTCTTTTACTAGTTCAACTCAGGGCTTAAAATTCTCCTGCCTTTTGTTTCAGTGGAGTTGAGTGTAATCTTTCTCCCCTATTATAATTGTCTTAAATAAAGTCTTTTTTGCCTGTTTAACTTGTTCAGTGTAATTTTTCTTTGACATAGTCATTGGATCCACGAAAGTATTTGAAATATTTAAGAAAGACAGTAAGAGAGAAAAAGGCCAATTAAGTAACTTGGGGAAATTCAACCTTTTAACTACAGGATTGGAGAAGGAAAAGAAAAAGCAGAAAGAAAACCCAGTACATCTAAAGTAGAATTCAAAAGGCCGAAGAATTTCAAGTAGGGAGATGTCAACAGCATCGGTTCTCACATGGGAAAAATAATTATTGAAAAAACTGTAAGAAAAAGTAATTGGATAAAATGAGTAGGAGATAAGTGCTGATATTTATTCTAACATCTTCACTGAGTGTGTACCATGTACTATGCAATTTTTAAAGCTTAAGTCTCGGCCAGGCGCGGTGGCTCACGCCTGTAATCCTAGCTCTCTGGGAGGCCAAGGCGGGCAGATTGTTTGAGCTCAGGAGTTCGAAACCAGCCTGAGCAAGAGTGAGACCCCGTCTCTACTAAAAATAGAAAGAAATTAATTGGACAACTAAAAATATATAGAAAAAACTAGCCGGGCATGGTGGCACATGCCTGTAGTTCCAGCTACTCGGGAGGCTGAGGCAGGAGGATCACTTGAGCCCAGGAGTTTGAGATTGCTGTGAGCTAGG
>CAUYSK010047809.1:0-20051 GCA_963575035.1 Avahi laniger
AGTTGTAAGTGATCAGCCAGAAGATGCATTTGCTCACATCAAGCTGGAGAGGCTGTTAGGATCTTCCTATCAACCTTTCTCTCTTTCCACCGAGCCCTCTAGAGCTTGAGGTAGGAGACGGCCCTGGTGTCAGGGGAAGATGTCAGATCAGGAGTGGAATGACCTGTGGACTCCTGGTCAGCCTACCTGACTGGGATCTGCACCTGGGAGAACAAGCTCCTCGAGTGCAGACAGAAAATACTTTTTGAGAAGACCCAAAACTTCAAAAAATACGTATGTATAAATACACACCTATACACATTCATATATACAAAACATAAATATATTTACATTTCTATAAAAAGTTGTATTTGTGTATATTTGTATGCATGTAAATATATGTATATGTGTGTATATATACATCCATCTATCTATCTATCTTTGAGTTTCCAGGATGCATAGCAGAGAAATAAAGTCTCAAGAGGCCCTAGAGGTTGTAAGCCAACCTCCTGATTTAATAAGTTAGTGAATCAAAGCCCAGAGACTCCAAGTAATTTGCCCAACCTCAGAAAGCCAGGCGGTGGTGCAGCTGGGCTGGGATCCTTCCCACTTCCCACAGCTTCCTTTCCTCAGCACTGAGTGGGTGCTTGGTGTGGTTCTAGACACTTCTCCCACGTGGCCTCGGTCAGCCTCTATTTTAAAGGGAAGGATACTGGAGGGCAGAATGGTTAAGGGACCTGGTCACACGGTAGTCCATGGCAAAACTTACAATACAAGTTTTTCTTTTCTTTTTTTTTATTTCAGCATATTATGGGGGCATAAATGTTTAGGTTACATTGCCCTTGCCCCACCCAAGTCTGAGCTTCAAGCGTGTCCATCCCCCAGATGGTGCGTATCGCACTCATTATGTTTGTATATACCCATCCCCTCCTCCCCTCTCCCATCTGCCCGACGCCCGATAAATGTTATTCCTATATGTGCACTTAGGCGTTGATCAGTGAAACCAATTTGCTGGTGAGTACGCGTGATGCTTATTTTTCCATTCTTGGGATACTTCACTGAGCAGAATGGGTTTCAGCTCTATCTAGGAAAACATAAGAGGTGCTATATCACCATTGTTTCTTATAGCTGAATAGTACTCCATGGTATACATATACCACATTATATTAATCCACTTATGTAATACAGGTCTTTCTAATTCTGAAGTCTGAGCTCCTCCCTAGGACACACAAGGTTTCATCTCATATGCCATCTCCAGTTAGCTGGCAGCGGCTGCAGGAAGTGCTTTAGGGACGGACCTGACTGGAAGATGGGCTCAGTCTCTGTGAGCCTGGCCTGTACTTGGTGTACTCAGCGCCTAGTGGGGAGCCCTTTGGAGGTCTCGGACAAAGTTTGGGTTGTTTACCTGAGCCGTTCCTGCTGGATGGGCTCTGAACTCCAATTTTTGTCCTTTGAAACCCTTAAGATGCCTAAGTTTTGTTCAGCCTTTCAGTCTCCACCAGTCACTGAACTGGAGTTGGCCAATGCCTTGAGAGAGGAGTGATGGCTGACCTCTGCACATCTCTCCCCTCTGGGCTCTTGGCCCCTCAAGTCCTCGCTGCCTCAGTGGCTCTCTGCTGCCTTCAAACAGATATGTTATATTCTCTAATTCAGTTGCTCTAGTTGTTTTTGGCAAGATGTTCAGTCTGCTTTGCGCTCGTCCTTGCCAGAAACAGAAATTTCCCATATTAGGATGTTAGGAAACCAACCCTGGAATTTCAACGCTAACTTGAGTTATGTCACAAATTAACCTCTCCCCAGAGGCTCTTCCCTGAGCTGGGCTGTGCCTCTGGACTCTCTCCCCATTTCAACCAGATTACACTGGAAGCTCAGTGACGGAGCCAGGAGCAGCCAGCATCTCTTTACACAAAGGAAGATGGGCACAATTTCTCTGGCGTTGGGCCCTCTAGCCCAGAAACACTGGCTGAATTTCGCAAGGTAGTCTCCACGCAGAGCCGGCTATTCAAGGGAGTGATTATATCCCCTTCTAGTGTGAAGCCTTAGATCTCTGGTTCATAACGAGAGGCCCACTGGCCACAGTGAGGCTCACATAAATCCCACAAAGTGGGATCCACTTGGGCAAAGGCTGACCAGGCAGGCTGGACTGGAGTGAGCTTGAGCAGATCTGAGGATGGTAAATACCTGCCCCCATCTTTCCGCTGTCACCCTGGCAAGTCTTCCAAAAAATAGAGAATGCAAGAGGGGCTCAGGAAGCTTCAGGATGTGCTCTTATTTCTCAAACAGTTGGCTCTAAATGGTCAGAACAGGTAATGATGTATAACCGGAAATGAAATGGTGACCCACAAAATGGACTGGTTTGCAAAGTGCCTGTACAGTATTTATGGCCCAAACACACCATTTAGCACTGTATTTGAAGGATGGATACTTTAGCAATACCAAATGCTTTGCTTTATTTTGCAGGACCTGGCGGCAGGTAGAGAGGGCACAGCCCTGCAATTTGGAGGATCAGAAATAGCAGTCACTGTGGCCAAACAATCAGAGGAAGGCAAGCCGTGAGATCGTGTCTGGGCACTGTGAGATTTGAGGGGTGCAGATTACAGTCACGTCAGCGGGCCATGGGCAAACAGGAGAAAGGCCACGGTCATTTTAAAATTCAATCTCACTGGGTGGATTGAAGCCCAGCCCAGCTCTGTGACTGTCCTGTCCTTGGCCTGTCATTTAACCTCTGAGTCTCTGCTTCATCATCTGTAACAGGAGGACGATTATGCAGACGTGGCAGCTCTGCTGTAGGAAGGACTAAGACCCTGCCCTTGAAGGGTCATGCATCTTGCATCCTGGCCTGTCATTTTCTCCACCTTCTAATTGGCACCTTCTAGTCCTTCATTGCACTGAATCTTGGCCATCCTTGCCGTGGTTATGCC
The DNA here is from genome assembly GCA_963575035.1 of Avahi laniger. NCBI lineage: Eukaryota > Metazoa > Chordata > Mammalia > Primates > Indriidae > Avahi > Avahi laniger. The sequence goes on from CAUYSK010047809.1 coordinate 2,901, forward strand.
CTGGATTTGTCATCACCAGGGAGAGCACCTTGTCGGAAATATTAATTCTAAACACCCCATTCTCCCATCATTCCCCCAACCCTTCCAGCTTGCTCAGGGCACCTGCTGCCAAGATTCTTCGACTGGCCCGGGACCTCCTGTCCACCTGGTCTCTGTCCTGGATGCAAGAAACAAAGTGGACTTCCTGCTTCCCTGCTTACTCCCCTCCTGTCTTTCTCTACCAAGCAGGTAGAGCAAAGTTCTAAAAATTCAAATCAGATCACATTCTTACTCTGCTGGAAGCCTTTCAATGTTTTCCTGATTGTTACCCACAGACAACTAATACATAAATACACATAAGCACCTACTACGTGCTGGCTGCCACTGGGTCACATTGATGAACAAGACATGAGCAGAGCCCGCCTCAGCTCCTTCGTGTACTGTGATGAAAAATTGCCACCCTCTGCTTACATCTGCTGTCATCTCTGTCTGCCAGTCCCCGTGTCTTTATATTCCAATGAAAACCTTTTGTTGAAAACCTACTGTGTGCAGAAACTATTTCATTGAATCTTGACTATGAAGTAGATATGTTTCTTCATTTCTCAGATGATGAAACTGAGCTTCAGAGAAGTTAAATAGTTGTCCCAAGATCACACAGCTGGTGTGTGATCATGGCAGGAGGTGACCAGGAAGCCAGCTCCTCAGCCTGCATGTTTCTGCCTTGTCCCCCACTTGGGTAGCTCCGGAGCTGCAGCTTAGCACTGTGTTTACCCATGAGGACACCAATAGAATAATAAATTCTACTGTGTAACACAGGGCGTTAAGACCTTGGAGCCACCCTGACTCACAGCACAACTCCTTTGGAGAAAATCTTAGGCCGTTGCCAAGGTAAAACCCACCTTCTGTGTTCTCTCATTTCCTTGTCTCTTGTGAGTACCCTCACTCCAGGCTTTTGGTTTTACAGCCTTTTCGTTCTCACTCTCATCACCAATTTGTGGATTCAACAGATCTGTGATACAGGTGACATCTTATTATAATATCATCTCCATTTAGATGAAGAAGACAAGTAGGCTAAGAGAGTTTAATTTACTTGCTCACACCCAGGAGTAGCTGAACAAGGATTTGACCCCAGCACTTCTGCTCAAAACATTCATTCTGCTATTCCTCGCTGCCATCTCAATGCCGTTTCTGCCTGTGGACCCCTGCAGCAGGAAGGTCCAACAGGCTTTGGACCATGTGGGCTAACACTTGCTGATTTCAGTAGTTCCCAGTGCTCTGTGTTGAGAAGGGCTCTGAGGCTGTCTTTAGACTCAACTGGAACGAGTGTCCTGATTGAATAGCGATGTCTGCTAAATGTGGCGAGGGTAGCATCTGGCCAAGCATTTGTGAACTCTGAGTGTCTGTATCATCTCTTGGGTGACACAGTGCGGAAGTGCCTTATTCTGTTTTGTGCTGCTATAACAAAATACCACAGATGGGGTAATTTATAATGAACAGAAACATATAGTTCTGGAGGCTAGAAAGTCCACGATCAACTTGCCGGCATCTGCCAAAGACCTTCTTATTGCACATAACAAGGTGGGAGGCATCGCGTGGCAGAAAGGCAAAGAGGTGAGAGAGGGCAAGAGGAGGCTGAACTTGCCCTCTGATAACAGCACCAGTCCCACCAGGGAGGTAGGTGGAGCCCGAATGGCCTAAGCACCTCTTGAAGGTCCCACTTCTTAATACTGTTGCGATGGCAATTAAATTCCAACATGAGCTTTGGAGGGGACACATTCAAACCCTATCAGGAAGCGTCGAGCACAGCAATTAGGGGTGGTAGAAGCTCAGAAAATGTGAAATAATTGTTGACTTCACAGGGCTGTTTCTAGGAGGAAGAACAGTCAAAAACACTAATTCCTTTAAAATACCCACCTCTGCTCTCACATTAGATGGAGGTTTAGGGCTGATTCTGGGAACAGAGAGACTAGATGGGGGGGCTCAAGCATCGTGGGTAATAATGTGGCATAATGTAAGGAATTGAGACTTCGGGGCCTGCAACTCTGGGTTTGAATCTCCCTCTCATGTGGTAGCTGGGTAGCCTTAAATACATTGCTCAACTGTTATAAACTTCAATTTCTTTATCTGTAAAGTGGAGACAGTAATGGTACTTATCAAATAGATTGTTGAGTGGATTAAATGAGATAATGTATAGAAAACCGCACAGCACAATAGAAAAGTTGGCACATTGGAAGTGTTCCATAGGTGGTAACTGTTGACAGTATGACGCATGAAGTTCATAGCACAGTTCCTGGCACATAGAAGGAACTAGACAAATTTTCTTCCCTCCCCCTCGCTTTCCTCTCACTGCAGGAAATCAGGCACCTGAGAGAAAGGGAACTTCTCTCCTCTGTCCTGGCCCCTCCACCTGCAAAGCGCAATCTGCTAATGTTGTGTTCAGGACTTGGGGGAAAAGCTTATAGTCACCCAGACAACAGGGCAAATCATGACCTGCTTCTTCCAGGGAAAAGGTTCTTACAGATGGCCCCACCAGTGGGGGCCGTGAGAGGCTGCCCCCTGGCCCCTGGGGCTTCTTGGGACAGTTGCAGACGGACATTTGGTGCACACTGTTGAGTCGCTGTGCTGTTCTGCAGCACCTCTTGGTCCCACCCAGCATTCTCACCTTTTGTTTCTGCTGGTCACATTGCAGTAGGTTCAGGACTGCGCTTTGGGAGACACAGCTGGCAGCACAGAAGGTCTTCGCGAGGTGGCAGGGCATCGACAAAGGTGGCTGATTTGCTGGATGAGAGTCTTTCAGGACGTGTCTGTGGAATTTGAAGACTTTTAAAGAGTGATGGGTGAAAAAGATACCTAAATGACTGGTTAGCACTGTTTTGCTTGCTCTGCCTACTTGATGGTGCTCACAATAGTTTTATTTCCCTGTAATTGTTCTAGATTTGTATTTTGGGGGCTCTTATTGAGAACTAAATTTGAGTTTTGAGAAGCGCAGGGCTTAGTGGTGAAAAGCACACATTTGTCCACCCATTTAGACCTGGATCTATGTCATGATGCTGTCACTCACTCTCTTGCCATTTGACCTCAGATCAAATACTTAACCCTTCTCTCCTCTAATCTGTAAAGTGTGATGATGTTACTCCCATTATAACTTAGTTGTCCCAGGACAATGAAAGAATGAATGGGAAGCACGTATCACAGGGCACAGCCCAGGGTGGGTGATGGCAACTGTCTTGACATTGCTGCTCAGGTAGATTTTCTGGGCTGAGAATCCTTTTGTTTAGGACTCAGAAGATGTGATTCTTCTTCAGGCTGAATGAGCTTTGTAGTCACTGACTTCCCATTGTCTTATTTCCTATGGAGAATAGTAAGACCAATTTGCCTACTTTACCAAGTTGTTATGAAAATCAACAACATAATGAATTAGAAAAGTGCATGGTTGACTATAAAGTGTTATCCGAGTGGAAGGTGATTATTTTATTTTTGCTCGTCAGGTTTATTGAGGAATAAATCACATGCAATGAAATTCACCCTTTTAAAGTATATAGTTAGGTAACTTTTGACAAATGCCTACAGAGTATAATCGTGACCAAGGTCCAGATGTAGGACAGGTCCATAACTCCAAATAATTTCCTCATGTCCCTTTGTGGTAAATTCCCTTGCCCAACACACAAGCCCTGGCAACTACTGATTGGCTTCTGACTCAGTAGTTTTGCCTTTTATGGCATGTTGTATAAATGGAATCTTCTTGTCTCCCCAGGCCCTCACTCCCAACTCTGGATTAGTGTCCAGGTAGCTCTTGGTGCCTGTATGAGTCAGGATTCTCCAGAGAAACAGAGATTTTAAGGAATTGGCTACGGTGATTACGGAGACCGGGAAGTCCAAAATCTCCAGGGTTGGCCACCAGGAGACCCAGGGAAGAGCAGATGTTGCAGTTTAAGCCATAAGGTTGTCTGCTGGCAGAATTCTGATTGCCTGGGGAGGTTGGTCTTTGTTCTATCCAAGCCTTCAACTGAGTAGATGAACCAGGAGGGCCACTGGCTTTACTCAAAGTCTATCTATCATCTTAGACATTTATCTCATCCCAAAAACACCCTCACGGAAACATCCAGAATAACGTTTGACTAAATATCTCTCCTCTGTGGCCCAGTCATGTTTATTTGACATAAAATAACCATTACAGTCCCCACAGCAAGCTGCTGGGCGTGGCCAGAGGAAGTCACACCACGGGCTGCCTGGACTCACTTTAAATACAAAACCTTGCTGTGGTTTGTGTGTCCTGAGAGGAACATAGCACCTCACACACTCTTCTCGAGCTGCCCCAGCTCCCTCCTCCACTGCCTTCTCCCCCAGTGTGCCTATTTGTGCCCTGAGGACACAGAGGCTCAGATGTGAACTGCCCTCTCTCTTTGCTGCTGACCTAAGTTCCTGCCTGTGTTGGGACTGAGCCCCTCACTCTCCCAGGTGGTTACAATGAAGGAAGTCCCTCCTTCTACCCAAGAACAGTACCCCCCATGCTGGGGGGGCTCATTCTCTCCCTGCTTCTCAGGCACCCTACTCTTACTGTTGCTCCTTCCTCTCTCCCACGTTCATCTCTCCCTGCACAGTCTCTCTTACCCACATGCACACACGCTCCACGTTCCTGATCTCAACACAGCCTCACGGGATGCCATGTTCCCCTCCAGTTAGCGCTCAATTTCCCTGCTCTCCGGCATGACCAAACCTCTTGAAACGCTTCTCTACTCATGTAGTCTCTTCTCATCAACAGCTCCACTCCGGTTTCCGCCTTTACCATGCCCCTAAGATGTCCGTCAGTCTCCAGTAGTCCCCATCTCCTGCCTCCCATGGCACCTCCACGGCTGGCCGTGTCCTCCTTCTTGGCACGTTCTGCCCTCCCAGTTTGTGTTCTGCCTTGGTTTTCTTCCTCCTCACTGGCTGTTCCTCCTCTGTCATCCTTACTATCTTTGCTACCTGACTTCTGGAGTTGGGGAATTTCCTGGGGCATGGTCCTGGGCCTCCTGTTCTCTCTCTCCTCACCCTTTCCTCCCCTCCTCTGCCTCTAAACATCATCCTCAGATGAAGATTCCCCTAAGTGTTTCTCTAGCCAAATCTCTCCTCCGAGCCCCAGACTCACATCCTAAACTGGTCCTTGAGGTTTTCATTCAATTATCACGCATATGCAGCCTGATGTTTCCATATCTTGGTTTCTTTAAAGCCTGTCTCCGTGCTCTCTGTCCCTCACTCTGTAAACGGCACCACCCTCCACCCAGCCATGTGAGCCAAGAATATTTGTTGCTGTGGTGCCTCTTCTTGCAGTCCACCCCCTAGTTTGCCCATGGCTCAATCCCAGCCACTGTGCCCCATCTACACCCCTACCTCCGTCCAGGAAAACCTTAGGAGGAGTCCTGCAAAGACATTTTCCTACTTCTATCCTCCTATAGCCTGTAGTTATATGTAATATATGTAATATGAGATATACATGTAGTATATATGATCATGTTACTCTTTTGCTAAACCTTTTCATGGCTTCCCACTGCATTTATAATAAATTCAACTCACTTATCTCAGCCTGCACATGCTGGTCCTAATCTACCCCTCCCTGCTAGCCTTTGCTCCCCATGCTCTGGCCTCACTGGCCTTGTTTCCAGTCTGGGAAGGCAGCACCCTAACCCTTTCCCAGCTCAGGTTTTCCCATGCTCTCTCCTCTTCCTGTAAGGCTCATTCATCAATTCTTCAAATGGGTGGCTCCTTCTTGCAGTGTAAGTTTCAGCTTAATTGTCAGCTTAATTGCACCCATCTTTCCATAGTGGGCCTTGCTTCACATGGGCCTCCTCCAGCTAATCCCGTAGATAGTTTCTGTCATAACACTATGCTTTGTGATTATTTAGGTGCTCTATTTGGTCCCAGTCCTCCACTATAATGACAGTTATGGAGGGCAGGGCTCTGCTCTTCTTGTTTCCATAGCACCCAGCACAGCCCCTGGCACAAAGTAGGTGCTCATGGAACATATGTTCATGGTGTTAGTGAATGTACACATGTCCTTAATGAACTTGCAATCTAGACCACTAAGGGGGATACTGGAGGATGCAGAGGGAAGCACTTTGTCCTTCAGGCTCTGTCCTGATGGGCTGTGTGAACTTGGACAAACCCTTCCTCTTCCTGGGCCTCAACCTCCAAGTGTACGGCAGGCTCATGAACAGCAAATTACAAGGAGGGGATGAGTTGCTAAGGTGGGGCGGAGCCTGCACTTGTTAATGTCATTGGCCTCCCTGGAATAATAGCATCTGAGGAGATGACAAATTTATGGCATTGATGCTACGAATATTCTCAGGACACCACATGGCTGAGATCTGTGCATGCCCCTAACGAAGTCATCTGGGCTCCCCGCCGTGCACAGAGAGCTCTCTCTGTTGCGGTTAATTACCAAAGTGATCTTTGTGGTCCCCTGGGAAGCAGAAGTCACAAAGATTCGTGACCATGCATAGTATCCCTGGGAGTAACCAGGAGAAAACCCTTTCTAGAATTCTGGACATCAAATCCAAATGGGCCAGGCTGCTCCTGTTTGTTAAAACGCTCCTCTTTAATCATCATTAATCATAAGACTCATAAAACTGATGGAAAGTTTTAGTGACAAGAGACAGAAAAAGCCAGAAGGATGCCAAATAATACCGCTGCTCAGAGAAAGGAGAGGATAATCTTCAGAAATCTCTAAGAGAGAGAATCAGGAATTAGGGAGGAAAAAACTTTGAGCACTAAAGTGAAAGATTTTAATTGAACCCTTCACTTCAGATATTCTTATTTCTGCTAGAGCTTATCATGCTAAAGCAAGAGGTAAAGAGCATGTTTAAACGTTATGTAAGAGGTAAGCTTCCTTTTGGATTGTTTCTGGAGTGACTGCCATTCAGAATGAATGGGGTGGGGAGAGAAGGGCTGGAAAGCGTGGGGGAGAGATGTGCACTTGCTGGAAAAATGGGATCAAACGTCAGCCACAGGGACTTCCCCTGGGCACCCCCCCTGCAGGGTTAAACGTGGGGGGTCACAGTGACCTTATGAAACCGTGTTCCCCTGGATTGCCTTCCTCTGCTCACTGGGGAATTCGGTCCCATTCGGATTCCTTTCAAGTGGCCAAAGGAGGGTTGGGTATCATGTTTGCCTTGGGAAGTGGTTTGTAGATTGCTGGAGACGTCTAGCATTTTCCTCCTCCCCTGCTGATGCACTCGGAAGGGATGAGCCCTGTCACTGTTCACACCAAAAGAGACCTCTCTGCTGCTGCTTTTCACTTTCATAAACGAAAGTATTCTCCCTGCTTTGTAACTCCTCTATTGTTCATGTTCCAGGACTCAGGCCCCAGCATGGGGGCTGGGCCATGGGACCTTTGGGGTGGCCGACTCGGAGGAATATTTTGAATCGTTTCTCTCTGCCTTTGCCCTTGACACAGCCCAAGCGCCTATTCGCTGCCTCCCCTGAGGGCGATTCCCCCTAGGGGGCTCCTCAGCCTCTCGCTGAGGTCTGGAGATGCCTCCTGCACCGGCTGCGCAGACCTTCCAAATCCAGCTGGGAGCCCAAGTAAACAGAGTTTCAGTTCAAGTCCACCCCCTCTCACAGCACAAGTTGTTTTCTATTCCTCCTTTCTAAGGGTGCTCGAAAGCTTTACTGAGCAAAGAACAGCAAAGCGGGTCTCGAGTGGGCAGACAGCAGCTGCTGTTCCCTCAGCCGGAGCTTCCATGCTCGCGGGTTGACCTGGGAACTGACAGGGAAGGGCAAACCACAGCCAGGACCCCTGACGGCGCCCTGCTTCCTCAACTGTGCTCAAGTGCGGGGCTGGAAAGATCACACAGGGAAGGAAATTGGAGGAAGGAAATAAGAGGATTTACGTAACATTTAAAAGACTCCCAGGCCCTGTAAAGTCAGTCCTCCCTTTCGGGGTGCTCACCGCTGAGCAGCGTCAGGTGTCGGGTCTGAGGGTGCCTGGGCGTCCACTGTGGGTGCTGCCTCTGCTGCTCCTGGAGGGCAGTTCTTGGGGCATCTGGTCTCGGCAGAGATCTGCTCAAGCCTAACAGAGTGTTAGTTTACTAGATATTGTGAATAAAAAGAAATGCACTGCCCGGCCCTGCCTGTTGCAAGGTGCAGTCTTGATCATACATTATTTAAATATTCAAAATGGGCACAAAGGTAACCACCCAATCAGCATGAGAGAGAAATTGCAGTCTACACCACTTTGATGACCCTGGAATGCGAGTCACTCATTTTAAAACAGTCAGTCTGGGTGTCCAGGAAGCTGGGGGAGACTTTGGCCTGCTCACTGGCTTATCTGTAGGGGCTGAACCTGAGAAGGAGGATTGAGGGGCCCAGCCCCAGGAAGAGGGACCTGTCATAGCTGGCCAGGACCTAGGAAGAGACCAGAGTGACCACCTGTCCTGGTTTACCTAGAACTGAGGGGGTTGTTGGTATACAGGACTTTGAGTGCTAAAATCAGGGAAGTGCCAGGAAAATTGGAAAAGTTGGTCGCCCTAAGGAACCCGTATAACTTAGTCAACTCCAGAGTGATGAGACGTGCCACTTGGTCAAGCCGGGAGACCTACTTCTTGTGCGTGTGGGGAACACTTCGCTGCAGGGCATGGTGGACTCAATCTGGTTTTTCAGATAGAGTTGTTCACGTCTTAGAATAACTTAGAATAGTTTGATTTGTTTATAAAATTGTTCTGGAATACATCTATCTGCCTCCTTTGTGGTTTGTTCCTCTGGTGTGTTGCTTCTGTTGAGATGCGTCACTGGGCGTTTCTAAATAAGGGTCGTCGCAGTTTTTCCTGATTTGAACAGATACTGCTTGAGGTGACCTGTTCTCTCCAAGCCGGCATCATACGGTCTTATCTCCACTGACCTCCATGCCTTTACGGAGAGGAACATCCATGTAAGCCTTGGAGATAAAAAGATTAATTTATTTTCCTTGCCTTCCAGGAGGAAAAGGGGGCGTTGAGGGAAAAGCAACTGGCGGAGGGAGGAGTGAGGGACAGAGGCAGAAGGAAGCAAGAGCGAGTTCCTCCGAGGAGTGTGCACAGGCTACCTCGCAGCGCAGCGGGCGGAAGCAAACACATGTGGAAGGAGTCGGCTTTGGGAAACACAGCCCAAATCCGTATCATGATGCTGTTTTGGCATCTTTTCTTTGCCCTAATTCTTTTTTTTTTTTTTAAGCCTTCAACTCCGACACAGTTCCCCTCTCTTCCTTTTCTTTCATTTGTCAGTTGTGAGTATTTTGGTTTGAGTCAAGAGAAACAGACAGCTGGTGCAGCCTTCGCTGCTTTGATAACACCAGGGTGTTTATGTTCGCACTTTCCATCCGATGAGTGGGGAGGGTGTTAGGGAAAGCAGCTTGGTGTTCTGAGCCTTTGCGGCTGGGGTAGGGGACCGGGATGGGGATGGCCTTCTCTGAGTTCAGGTTGAAACATGATGGGATCTGGGAGGTGAGCGTGGTGAGTGGAGTGTGTGCATGTGTGGGGGAGGGGGAAAAGGGGAGGGGACAGCCTGATCATTTGACACCGGGATCATGCCAGACGGTTACCTTGAGAGGGGGCTGGGCCACCATCATTTTAAAGGCTGTCAAGGATTATTAGGGTGCGTAATGATTTTTTTGAAACTTCCAAGAAGGATGGCATCATTATGAAATTCACCCGTCTCATCAGCAAGTGGGTACCTGCCTTCTCCCTCCTAATTGTTCTCAGGGCATCTCATGACCCTTAGAACAGTGTTTGCAGCCTGGGCTGCACATGGAAATTACCTGGGAGCTTAAAAACATACCGATGCTTAGGGTCTCCCACCTCCTGAGATTTTGATTTATTTAGTGTTGGATGAAGCCTGGGCATTAGGGTTTTTAAAAGCTCCCCAGGTGATTATAATGCAGCAAAATTTGAGAACCACTGTCTTAGAGCCTCAAAGTGTGGTGGGTGAGCCAGCACCCAGCATCATCTGGGAACTCACTAGAAATGTGGACTCTCAAGCTCTACCCTAGACTGAATCAGAATTTCCATTTTAATAAGATCCCCCGGTGATTCGTGTGCACAGGAGAGGTTAAGAAGCACCATCTTAGAGCCTGTGTCCTTAAGCAGGTGGGACTAGCCAACGGTTTTGCTGAGCTGTTATACTAGTGAAAAACCACAGAGTGGTTAAGAGGTTGGATTTTGAGGTCAGCTGTGCCTGGATTCAAGGTATAGAATTGCTCTTCTGCTTATTAGTTGTGAGGCATTGGGCAAGTCAGTAAGCTCTTGGGGTCTCCGTTTCCTCATCTATGGAATGGGGACAGTATGTAGTACCTGTTTCACACGATGGCTGTGAAAGGAAACTGCCCGTGATGTGCTTACCACGGTGTCCAGCACACAGCAACGGCTAGTGTGTGAGCTGCCATTGCTACTGTGAGGGTGTGCCAATTTCACCCTTAGGACTGAAGGATTTTTACCAAACTTAAGTTCCTTTGGCAATTATTAATACATGGTGGGTGCATGGGAGAGAGGGCCAGCTTTAGTTAAGTTTTAATAATATTTTGTTTTGCTTTTCTGATAAAAATCAACCCCCAAAGAATTTCCAGCAAGTTATCCGCGATGGGCAGTTACTAAAAATGCAACCTTATTTCCCCCCTTGATAGTCTCAGAAATATATTCTGGGAACCGAGTGTAAGGCACATCAGAGACAAATCACCTCCTTTGAGCTCTGCAGGTTATAGCCCCTTGGTGAACCCATTCCCCCATCCCCAGGGCCAGCCAGCCTGCTTCTGGGAAGCTGCAGACATCCTTCTCCTATATGGGAGCAGGCCCAGAGCCAGCCTCTGAGGTTTTTGGCCCAATAAAAAAATGCAGTCCTCAGCAGTCCCTGGCCTCAGTGACTCACTGCTCTACAGAATATAATTCATATATCTAGATGAGAGGCTCATATATCTGCTGGGCAGTCTTACAACGAGTGGGATGTTACTGATAGCCAATCAGGAGCATTAGTTAAAAGTATGACCTCAATTCCAGCCAATCAGGCCATTCCTAGGAGAGCTGGCCCTTCCACAGGTTTCCTGTTATTTGTAACTCACCTCGGAGGACATAGGTCAGGGACGCAGGTGGATAACTGTTTGGAGAAGAGTTTTGCAAAGTGGAGCCAGGAAGCACTCCATGAAAAAAAGGTCCTGTAGCTGCATAAGTTGAGAACCACAGCCTGCTACATCCTTCTCATGGAGACCTATAATGCAATTAGCATATTATAGACTAGGAGTGGCCACACTATAAAGAAAATTCTGTGACTTTGCTTTACTCAAGTTTTTATAAGGATATTTGCTATGGATTCATATTTTTATGAATATTTTTAAGTAAGGTCGATTGAACATCTGGCTAAGCTAACGTTTTACAGGCCAAATTTTGGAAGCTGCTGACAGCATTCTGAATTCTGCAGCAGCTATACCTCTGCTGTTTATATTGCCCTCAATCAATCACTTCATTTAACTCTGGGTTCTGGGGCTACTTTTCAGGGCATCGTTAGGGAAGGTCTCTCTGAGGATGTTCCGTTGAAGCTGAACCTTGAAGGATAAGCAGGGACTGTGCTCCGAAGCGCCAGGGAGAAAGCTTGCAGCTGGAGGGAGGTGTGAGGGGGGCAGTGGCAGATGTGCGGGCAGGTAAAGGAATACACAGGGCCCCCTGGGCCGTAGTGGAACTGCCTGGATTTTCCTCACGTGGGCTGAGAAGCCTTTAAGGACTTCCAGCAAGGGTGTGACACAGCTGGGTTCATTTTGGAAATATCACATCGCCTACTAAATGCAAGGTGGTCTATAGAGAAACCAGACTAAAAGAGAGTGGGAAAAATTATGTTTCCCAAAGGTGACCACAAAGAATATCTTCCATCCCGTATGTTCTTGGAACTTCAAGGGTTCTAGCAAGAGCTGAAGTCTAACTGACCTTCCCTTGAACCTAGGCAGCCTTTCGATTTGCTTGTGGTGTAGAATGCGTGGAGGTGACGCTGTGGGACTCCCAAGGTGAGGTTATAAAAGGCAATGGCAGTTCTGCCATGTTAGCTGGAACTTGTGCTCTGAACCCCAGGATGCCGTGAAAGAAATCTGACCTTCCCTTCTTCCCCAGGCCGCCATGCCGTGAGGAACCCAAACTGCACGGAGGAGTCCCATGTAGCTTCTCCAGTTGGCAGCCCCAGACTTTGAATTCTCCCAGCCAAGGTGCCAGACACATGAGTGCACAAACTTTTCAATGATTCTAGCTTCCAGCCATCGAGACACCCTCAGCCTTTGAGTCTTCCCAGCTGATGCCCAGACATCAGGGAGCTCTTGCTGTATCCTTTACAAATTCCTGATCTGCAGAATCATGAGCGGATTGAAGCGATTGTTCTAAGCTGCTTAGTGTTGGGATAATTTGTTATGCAGCAATAGTGAGCAGAATAGGGAGAACAGGCAGGAAGCTGTGGCATTGCTTTGGGCAGGAGAAGATGACGGCTTGGGTTTAGGATTGTCAGTTCCTATCAGTTATAGATCGTACCAGAACACAGCTATAGTTAAAAAAAAAAAAGTTAGGTTTATTATTATGAGCATGAACACCACAGGGAACCGTGGAGTGTCTCAAAAGAGGAGTTACGGAATGGGTACTTAGAAGGTTTTGGGGGCTAGAGTTAGTAATAGATGATCTTGGCATAAATTGACCAGAATTGTGTCATCCTGAAGCTGCTGCAATCATGAGTGGCCTGATCTTTAGAACTCATGTATCTGTATATAGACGTTAGTTTGTCCATAAGGTCAGTTTGTCTGGTCTTGCATGGAACATGTGGGTTTGAATGAACTGGTGTGAAAAGAATTTTTACTTTAGATAGTCTGTGATGGATTAGCCTAGCACAGATTATCTGTTTGTGAGTCAGAGTACATTTTGTAAGCTGTGGATTCTGTTTCAATTCTAAATTCTGCTCAACAGCTTTGCTGCCAGCTGTTACTTTTAAGAGTGAGATTGTGATTATGTTAAAAGTAAGACTCCTTATCTTTAAGAGATACAAACTGAAATATTGATAATACAAAACAGCAGTTCTCAAATGTTTTAGTGTTGAGACATCTATATACTTAAAAATTATTGCAGACCCAAAGGACATTTTAAAATGTGAGTTATAGCTGTTGATATTCACCATATTGGAAATTAAAACTGAAAATTTAAGGATTTCATAACATGTATTTAAAACATCTATTTATAACAGGGTCTCGCTGTGTCACTCAGGCTGGAGTGCAGTGGCATCATCATAGCTCTGCAACTTCAAACTCCTGGGCTCCAGTGATCCTCCTGCCTCAGCCTCCCAAGTAGCTAGGCTAATTTTTCTATTTTTTTTTTTTTTTATAGAGACAGGGTCTCACTCTTGCCCAGGCTGGTCTCAAACTCATGAGCTCAAGCAATCCTCTCGCCTTGGCCTCTCAGAGTGCTAGAATTACAGATATGAGCCACCGTGCCCAGGCCAAATTACCTTTTTTTTTTTTTAAATTATGTTTTCAAATCAATTGGTAAGAATAGTGTCATTGTTTCATATTTTTGCAAGTCTCTTTGATATTCTGCCTTGATAGAAGATGGCTGGGTTCTCATATCTGCTTCTGAATTTAATCTGTTGCAAAGTGTCATTTTGGTTGGAGCATATGAAAAATATTTGACCTCATGCAAATACAAAGTAGATAAATTCAGGAATATTTTAATCGTTTTTTCCATATAACTGTGGTTATTATTGTTTACTATTACATCAAAACTTGATAAGTGGTAGTTTCTACTTATAATCACATCAATGAACTTTATTACTCTGTTATATTATAATCCATTGGTCTATCTTGTGCTTTAAATGAATCTTTTACCTGTGCATAATTTTGTATTATTATTCATTGGTTGTTTGTAAATACTAGTTTATCATGTATTCAGATCTTCCAAATATTGACACATTTCATTATATGATATTAAAAAATTATACTCGTCAATATCACCCCTGATATCATCAGAAAAGTTTTCCAGTATTGGGAGCTGTTAAGCTTATAGTGGCAGATACAATTTCCCCCAAATTCTAATTTTTGCTTCAAAGTTTGAATCGTATCATTGGCAACAAATGCTGTCAGTTATTTTCCTTGAAATGACTAGCTTCCTTTATTCATTTTTGAGAAAATGTATGCCAAATACTTGAGTCTGAGTAATGACAGTTTAGCTGTTAATCAAACTTTCAAGCAAAAATGATGCTCCATGAAAAAAGCAGCTAGTTTAGCTTATTGCGCAAACTATTGTCAAGTGCTTTTCCTGGAGGCAACTGTTATACTTTGGTGTGCAGCATAAAGCACTTTATGCATACCTTCATTTTGTTGCACACAGTATTAAGATGTGTACCCAAAAGTTGAGATTTAATAAAATAAATAATCATTACTGCTTTATCAGAGACATCTTAAGTGCAACTGGTATTTATTTTAATGCGAGTGAGTGGTAGTGGAGACTGCAATGTTGCCACGCCAGTCAGAGTTAATCACCAGCTGTTTACCCATCATTACTTTTGCACCGTTAGTGCGATCATCAATATAGTGAAAGAGACAAATAATGTCTTAGCATTGTGATGAAAATAGATTTGACCCGGAAGTCTCCCTTAAAGGGTCTTGGATACTCCCGGGAGTCCACAGACCAAATTTTGAGATGTAGGATCTGCTTCAAATTAATCCAGGAGGAAGGAAGGAGAGGGGTTCCAGATGAAATAAAAGTGGCCATGAGCTGATCACTGTTGAAGTTGGATCATGGACACGTGGAGGTTCGTTGTACTATTCTGTCTATTTTTACATGTATTTGAACTTTTCCCTAAGTACCCGGTGGACAGTAGTGCTATTTACTGAGTGGAGTGGGGACTGGGGGACAGGAACAGGATTGAGTGAGGGAGTTTAAGAATTCTGTTTAGGAAATATTCCATCTGAGATGCCAGGGGAGTGCCCACTCTGGGTACGCGGGTCTGGAGCACAGAACCCCCAGTGCTCAGCTGGTGTTCTAAGCCATGGGACCGGCAGAGAGGGCGGAGTGCAGGGAGGTCAGAGCTGGTGAAGCAGCCTCCCCCATGCCCTGCGCTTGCTGATCCTGCCTTGTTTAATTGCCTCCAGAGCCAAGAGCCTCCACGGCCTTCCTCAGCTCCGGGTGCTTGGCACTGCCCCCTTGGAATTCAGTATTTCTTCCTCTGGTGCTGATTATCTCCTGGGATTAGGGAGCATTAAGAGGGCCCAGGAGAAGGCGGCAGCTTTTGGATTTTCTTGGAAAGCTCTAAGCAGATTTCATCCCTTCTCCATCTGTTGTGACGGGAGTTTTAGGGAAGGGCCAGGGATCACAAGAAAGTGTGAATTCACAGAGACACTTTAAGCCTAATTTTGACTGATGTTTGCAAACGCCACCCACCAAAATATTTGCTGGTGCCGTTCAGGGTTTAGACATTGTTGTGTCTGGGGCTAGTCTGCTGGGGAGAACTTCACCTCTGGAATTCAGTCGATCTGAATTCAAATCTCCCCTCATCACAGGCTGCGTGACCTGGGTGAGCTGCTGGGCTTCTCCAAGTTTTAATTTCCTCTCTTCTAAAACAGAGAGTAAAGAAACATCTTCATTGGTTTGGAGGGAGGGTTAATGAGGCCACGCACTCAAAGGGTTTAGCACACAGCAAGTGCTCGGCCAGCGCTGGTTCTATTCCCCTCAGCCCTATCCTTGCCCCTCCCTCCGGTGTTAAGCAGTAAGATGGAATGCAGAAGGGTGGCAGTGACTCACACAGGTGGCCAGATGGCTTTACAGGTGGCCATTTTATTGATATCAGATGTTTCTTACTATTCTTTCATATGGGAGCTCTCTGACCCAGCGCTAAATGACTTACGCAGGAAGCTAAGCAGTCCATCTCGAGCTGAGTGAGGTCTTCTGTCTAGAGCACTGGGAGCCTCCGGTGCCCGAAGAGCATCACTGCCTTGCAGGGCAGGGTGAAGGAGGCGAGGCCACACCTGCTGCTCCCACCTTGCTCCGTCTGCAGAGCTGATGTGCGATCACAGCCCCCGAAGTCCCAGCCCCTGTGTATTGCTGGAGCCGAGGTTACAGTGGCCTCACTAATGCTCAGTGTTTCCTCCTCTGCTCTGAGTCATTATCTTTTGGTCATGACCATTGAAATTTGCCACCTAGGATAACTGGGCTTCTGTACTGTTGGAGAGACCTGGACCAGTCAAACTATTGGTGGAAGAGGCACCACAACGGTCTATTGTCCTGCATCTAGGGGTTATCTGGTATGCGTCGTGGCATTTGTCTGATTCAGAATTTCCTACTCCATGTCTCCTGCTGATTGTTGCTAAGCAACAGTCAGATCCTCACATACTATTTTCCAGACCCAAGTCCTGCGGTAGCCATGATCCAGGTGGCATATCGAGGTGGACTAAAAATTGAGAAAGGCATCAGAGAGGACACAGCTTGGCAGCTACATTCGGTCAGACATGAGAAGGTGTCAAGGTTACTGCAGTTTAAGCTGACCCCACTGAACCGAGATCCCATGTACATACTCCAAGCTACCCTTTAATTCTTTGGATTTCACCAACTTTTCACATACGTCTTTCTGTATCTCTATACCTGTTTACTAAGACTATACTTTATGACAGATGCTGACATAAACACTGAAAATACAAAATTATATGTTACACTTTTACCCTTCTGGCATTTTCACGTTACTGGGTTGGGCAGGTAACGGAGAGGCTGGAGTTGGTGTGACAATTCACATAACCACAGGGGCCCGTTAGTAACGCACAAGAGTGACGTGAGGCTGGTGTGAGCAATGCTGTCCTGTTCACGTGACTAAAGGGAAAACAACAGCACAAGCGTGATGACGAATGGCAACAGCCACCTACCTTAGTGCTGGGAAACAGCGGGGACGTTAGCGTGCACCTTCTGAGACAGTGGGGGACGCCTCTCCCCTGCTCACCATGTACCAGCAGGAGCCGGGGCAGTCTGCTCTCAGTGACTTCCATCATTAAATGGCTGAGAGCCGGGCTGGTGGGGACTGGGGGGGAAAGCCCTGACCAAAGGCAGCAGCTGAGCTCTAGCCAGTTTTGCCAGGTAGAATGTGGGCCAAGAGTTCTCACATCTGATTTTTTTTCATCAAGGAAACCCAGAAGTCTTAAAATTGTTAGGCGAAATCTTCAGGTTTAAA
>CAUYSK010047810.1:0-20598 GCA_963575035.1 Avahi laniger
TCCCCTTCTGCCACAAGTGGAAACAGCCTGAGGCCCTCAGCAGATAGTTACCCAATCTTGATCCTTCCAGCCATCAGAATTGTCAGCCAAATAAAACTTTTTTCTTTATAAATTACCCAGCCTCAGGTATTGCTTTATAGCAACATAGAACAGACTAAGAGAGGGGAGAAGCTAAGGGAGGGGCCACTTATCTGGGCCTGTAGAGTTTCAGCCTCCATTTCCTGGCATTGAGGTTTTCCCCAAACATTAAGTCCATGCTGGTCCCATAACTTGGCCCCTACACCAGCAACTCAGTGGATGACGTCTCAGTATTTCCCTGGTTTCCTCATTCTGTTCTGAAGCTGGAGGGTGGGGGCAAGTCCACCACGTGTGTCCCTGGATGCTGGGGCTGGGGTAGGTCAGACAGGCGCAAACCAGCAGGAAAGCGGAAGGATCTGCCCTCTCCCAGCTATCAGGCCATGTGCCAGCCTTTCTACCTGAGCCAGGCCCCGGGGCCAGCAGCAGCCCAGTCTCTGGCTCTAGAACTCAGAGTTCACTTCCTGGCTCTTCTGGCATTGGCTCATCTTCAAGGGGTCACTGGCATTGCTTCTGACCATGGCCTGGGCCGTGGGTTGGGAAAACAGCTACGACAGGCTTGGGTCTCACTCTGTCTTTAGCATGTTGAGGGGTGACCTTGAGTAGTTGTTGCCCCTTTTGGGGCCCTAGTCTCCCCCTTTGACAAGACCAGTGGTTACGAAGTGTCAACATATTTCACAGAATACCAGTGTTACATAAAAGCAAACTGTGGCCAAGTAATGAAGGGCTGCAGGATTAGACGGAGCCTTTTCTGCACATCCTAAATCTCCTGGAGGGGACTATAGCATGCAGGGTGTACCAGGCTGGCTTGAGCAGAGCATCCTGTTGTGTAGAACTTCTCACCATTGGTGCTGTAAGGGGCTTGGCTTGGGATGTGCTAGACAAGATGGTCTGCAGGCATATTCCTAGCTTTGTCTGAGACTTAATAAATGGAACCACCGATTGGCCGCCATGGTAGGCAGCCTCTAAGAGGACCTTCAGGGAGCTAGCCTCCCGGTGTTCATGCCCTGAATAATCCCTAGCATGCGTGGACTTTCTGACTCACTTCTAATAAATAGAATTCCGCAGACACGATAGGACGTCATTTCCAATTAGCTTATAGAAAGACTGTGGCTTCCATCTTGGGCACTCTCTGGTACATGCCCTCTTGCTCTCTCTCGGGTCACCAGCTGCCATGTCATGAGGACACTCAGGCAGCCTGTGGCCAGCAGCCCTGGAGGCAGACACTCCAGTCCCAGTCTAGCCCTGAGGTGACTGAAACCTCATGAGAGACCCTGAGCCAGAGGCACCAGCTCAGCTGCACCCAGATTCCTGACCCACAGACACTGTGAGATAATAAATGTTTGTTGTTTTAAACTGCTAAGTTTTGGGGTAATTTGCCACACAGCAATAGAAGACTAATAAAATCGCACAATGCCTTCTATGGCCACTGTGTCTGATTCTGTTTGTAAAGCTGTTGATTATGTGTAATTGTGGCATGCCCGTGTCTCTGGCACCATGTGTCCAGTGTTCTCTGGTGGCCCCTGGGGCCCTGGGGTCCAAGGGGGAGTGGGCCTCACGAGCTGGTGTACAGACAGGTGGACTCACAAGGCAGCTGGGCACGGGGGTACCACACCCTACCCCAAAGCAGTGTGGACAATTAGCAGGGTTGCATGACACGTGTGCCCTTTCACTGCTGGGTAGTTGGCCCAGGTGTGGCATCTGGGCTCAGATCTCTGCTCTGGCCTGGCCCCTTGGTTTCCAGGGTCTCTCCCACCAGGAGCCCTTGGTCTGTCCCCCACTGTCCTGACCCCGCATGCTCTGGGTGGCCAATTCCACTGGACTCTTTTGTCCCTCCTGCTTCAACACCTCCCTCATTCACCTCCCATAATTGCATTTGGTACAATTCGGTGGAGCTGAGCCCTGAGGCCCTCGCACCCGCATCACCACTTGTCCAGGCCTTGCACAAACGTCGAGGCCTGAGTGGGAGGAACGTGGGCCTGGAAAGCAAAACCTGGGCCCTAGTCCCAGCTAGGCCTGGGTATGGCAAGTCAAGGACCTGGGTTTCCATGTGTTCCTGCTGAGAAGTCAGAAAGGGGACAGGAATTTTGCAGATTAACACAGCTTCAGGAAGGCCAGCCAGGGGCTGCCACAATTTTTGCAATGAGAATAATGTTTATTGAGAATGGCTCATTACAAACAAAATATATTTATGTATAAAATATCTGCAATGCAAAAGATCCCTTTCGTCCGTCCCCGTGGCTAGAGTGAACAAAGCCCACTGTCCCTCATGGCTTCTGAGGCTGTGCCGGGCCCCAGCGTGTGGACAGGCTGGGCAGCTGTGGCTGCCACGTGCTGTGGGCAAAAGTCCCTGACGTCCAGGCTCTCTCTCTGGTCTCATTTTCGTGACTTGTGCAAGAATGCCACAGCGTGGCCTACATCCTGCCTCCGTGACCCCCCAGGCAGATCTAGGTCTTGGGAACAGGCAGCTTTTCATTAATCTTACAGATGACCTCTAACTTGTGGCTTGCCCTGAAAAGCCATCCTCCAGGCCCAGGGACTGAGCGTTTCTAAACGTCCTGGATGGACTGAGGTGCTGTGACCCCTCTCCATGGAGGCCACTCTCCACAACAGCGCCCAGCACGTGCGCTCTGCCCCATTCACATCCAGCCACCCTGAAAGTTTCACTTCCTCCCACTGCTTCCCTTCATGCAGCTGTTCTCACCACGGTTTTGCCCGAACGTGTCCTGAGGATGCCCACGCCCCACAGCTGCTCTGTGCGGTACTCCTGGGCTTGGTGCCAGAGCTCCCTGCACCCCGGGCCACCAGCATTAAGGCAATGGAGATGAGGCTAGTCTGAAGCCAACACCAGTCTCTGAAACCCAGGGTGCTGCTCAGCCAGCAGCATCTCCCTCTTGGCCAAAGGCTGCGTCTGGTGTTGAGGAGCAACACAGCTGGGTGGTCTGACAGCCCTCATTAGCAGAGCCCAGCTCTGCCCCAGCGCCACCCTTGTTGGGGAGGGGTGAGCTGATGGGTGGGGACAACAGCTGCCACCGCGCCACACTTTAGGCACTGGAAGACCAAGACCCAGAGGTGCAGGGATGGTGTTGCTGTTACTCCTCTGCCAGAGGCAGGCTGTCCTCAGCCCCTTTGGGAATGATCCCTTTCCGTTATCATTTTAGGTGCAGACATAGGTTCAAGACCCAGCTCCACCACTGTGATGGGCAGACTCTCCCCAGACCTGTTACTCAGACCTCCAGCTGGCCGAGCCCCCTTCCCTTTGAAAAAGAGCTTGGCCCGGCTTACCTGCCGGGAGAAAAGAGGTGTTAGTGGTTCCAAAGTACCTTCACTCTTGCTATTATTGTTTTACTTGAAGGTGATGCTCACCCATCAAAAAATGAAAACTCAAATCTCAAAAAAAAAAAAAACAAACACCTCCTCCCAACCAAAAGAAAAAGAGGAAAGAAACAGCTGTCTATGCTACATGCTGTGTCGTGTGATCCCAGGCAGGCGCCCCCTTCTCGGTCAAAACAGGAGAGAGCCAGCATTCTGTGCGAAAGGTCCTGGCCTGAGGACCAGGTTGGGTACCAGCTGCAGCTGCCCCTGCTTGTAGCTTCAGAAGCACAGGCCCTAGCACCCAGCCCTGAGGGACGTGGGGCTCCCTGCACCCCCAGGTCAAAAAACGGACCCTGCTGTCAGGACTTAGGCTGGTGTCAGGAGGCCTTCTGGGTGCGGGCGGCTCTCTGGGGCCCAGGCAGCTGTTTATTCCCACAGCGCGCTCTGTGGTGCCGGCCACTAGACCCACCAGCGGAGCCCAGGCCCAGCCCACACACCAGAGGACTCTCCACCCCACACAGCTGGAGGTCCTGGAGGGCTGCGGGGGCGGGGGTGGCCTCAGAGTCCCCAGGGGCTGGGGCTCTGCAGGGCAGAGTGGCTGTGAGGTGGGTCTATGCGAGAGGCCCCATCACCAGCCACAGAAACGTGGGCCCACTGGGAGGCGAGAGTACGCAGTGGCATCCACCATGGGGCATAGTAGCGTCTGCAGTACTTCCAGGAGAGAGGGACCTGGAACAGTCCTCACCCCTGGGGTCTTGGGGTCAGCTACACTGTCTTCGACCCCCAGATGCTGTTTTGACAACTGGTATCTGTCAAGCGACTTCTCTCCCCAGGCTCAGTCCCAGCACCTATGGGGAGACTAACTTAGGCCTCTCCCTTCGAGCCGGACCCTGGTTATGGGTCCAGCTCGAAGGCAGGAAGGGCACCCTTGGGCTGGACTTCTCCGGGCCTGAGGTCCCAGGGAAAGGCTCCTCTCAGATGCTCTGGGGACGCTTCCAGCACCCAGCAGGTGCTCAGGGTAAGCAGCACAACACACAGCGCTGGTGGACGCAGCAGCCTTGCTGTAACCTCCCAGAGTTGCCTGGGGCTTTGCCAGACGGGCTGAGGCTGCAGCTCCGCATCCCGGCTCCCCCAGCCCTGGGCCTGGACTAGAGCTTCCTGAGTGGGCCCAGATGCGGGGGGATGGGGTCTGAGGGCCTGGGCACACCAGGCTCCAGCTGTCAGCTGTCCAAGTAGACAAAGAGGATGTCCTCGTCTGTGCCATAGCTGGTTCTGGCCTCCTCAAAGTTACTGATGCTGGTGCTGCACATTCCTGCTAGGGGCAAGGAGGGCAGAGTAGGGTCAGTGGGTGGGGGGAGAGCACCCACCCTGCTGGCACCCAGGGAAGCCAGGTGAGGTCCATGTCCCACCTGCGTGGCTACCCTCTCCGCTCAAGTCCTCTATCCCCCAGAAGCCCTCCTTGCTTATTCTGACCTTCATGAGCTTTCTCTGACCCTTCCCCGGTTTAGCAGCTGGCGAGAGTGGGGCCCAGAGGGAGAAGGAAACGTGCCCCGGGCCACACAGACTGACGGGATAAGTCTGTGTGAGTCAGGGCTGCCCTTCCCGTGCCCTAAGGACAGTGGGCAGGCCTGGCTAGGGCTGGTCACTTTCATTTCTGAGGATGGTGCTGGCTGTCTTGGGAGGACTGGGGGCAGGGAGGAGGGGTGCTGCAGCCTGTGCAGCGTGAGATGGTCAGGTAGGGACCTGGGCAGTGGTGTGGGGCTGGCCAGGCTGTGGACGAGGCCAGCCTGGCTGCAGGTTTGTGGCTGGTTTGCCTGCATGGCCAGAGCGGTGAGCCCAGGAGGAGCAGGGGCTTTGGAGAAAAGGTCTTGGCCACACCAGGTCAATGGGAGGGACTCGTGGGGCCAGGCACCTGGGACAGTGACTGTAGGTGGCCGACCCCCCAACCCGGCCCCCCCAGCACTCACGGTCGGCGTAGGCAGGGTTGTTGTAGAAGATGCAGCCGGTGGCCCGGTTGTAGCCGCGCAGGACGATGAAGTGGCCCTGGTAGTCGGGTGTGCGGCAGAAGCAGCGGTGGCTGCTGGGGGCGAAGCAGCAGTACTTGACAGGGCTGGAGCACAGGTCGCAGTGCAGCACCCCTGAGTTCACCAGCACGATGGCCACATGGCCCTGCGTCAAGTGCGCCTGGATGTCCTGCACGCTCACCGTGCTGTGGGCGGGAGGGGGTCAGTGGGTCCCTCTTGCACCAGTCCCCTGTGTTACAAAGCTCGGGGGCCCAGCTCCTCTTCCCTTTACCCTGAGCTCCATGCAGGTGGGAACATCCCTGCTGTGTCACTGTGGCCCAGGCTCGGCTTGGTGGTGGACAGGGGTGGTGGTGGTATCTGAGTGTGCGCAAGGACACGCTGGCCCTGTCAGGCCCTTTACAGGGACAGCTGGAGGTCAGCTCCAGGTGGGCCCGGCAGAGAACCACTGGAGCAGAACATGGATCCTCACCCCCAGCTTGGTTAGTGGGTTCTTTTTGCCAAGCCCTGTCTCTCCTCGGCCCTAAATCATATGTAGTTTACGTTGAAAACTGCTGGCCCATCTCATCCCCAAAATCTGAGCCAAGTATGGCTTAGCCAGGTTCAAAACCAAACGCTTCTCTGAAGACTATTTTTCTTCTTTTCTAAGGCTCTTTGTGGCAGAAGGGGCTGCCCAGGAAGGGCTGGTCGGCAGTGGTTCCAGGGAAGCCCCCAGGTCAGCAGTGACGGCTTCTGGAGCCGCCACCCCCAGTCCGAGGCAGACTCATAGGCGCTGCCTCGTTCTGTGCCTCCAGAAGGCAGCGAATCCAAATAAAAACCCGGAAGGAGCAGAAGGGGCTGGGGGTCCCTAAGCCACGGGCTTCCCCATCTTTGCTGGTGAGGGTGCTCACCCATTTGGGCCCTCTCTAGGAGTGGCAGCGTCAGCACCACGTGGCCTGGCCCAGCTTTGGCCACAGCTGAGTCATGTGGCAGTTTGATTTGCTGCCTTGGCCAAGGAAACATGCCATTTTCCCATTTGGTCTTTGAAACAAAACAGCTGGCTGGGTTTCCAATTGTGTGTGAGAGAGTAGGATTTCAGCTGTGGGGAAAGAGCAGGGCCAGACTGCGAGGAAAGCTGCAGGCTTCGTGGAATGGGGTGTGGAAATGCTGGGTTTAGATCAGGGCACGGGCAAGACGCGGGGTGACCGTGGGTGGGTCTCTCCCATCCTCAGTTTCCTCCTCTGAGAAATGGCACCTGTCACAGGCCACTAAGTAAACATTTGCTGCCTTTCCTTCCAGCATGTGCTCATGGGACCAAAGGGAAAGTGGAGATTCCCTCCCATTTTTCCAAATTACCTATCGTGTGGTTGCATTATGCTAATGATGAAAATGTAAATCTGTACAGAAAGGAGAAACCTGAGCAGAGTGATCCAGGGCAGCCTGACCAGGGACTAGACACAGCAAGCTTGAGCATGGCCCCACGGTGAGCCTGGAGAATGCCACCCACGCCTGGGCAACTGCTCCAGGGTCTGCCTGCATCCAGCCTCGGCGTATGATGAGAGAGGGAGCCCTTGTGAGGTCACAGCAGCTCATGGGCAGATGAGGTAGCCAGGCCTCCCTAGGCAGCCCACACGCTGGCTCCTCCTGCTCCGTCCTGTCAATGTGCTGTACCAGCACATTCCTCAGGCCATCACCCTCTTTAGGGCTCCTGTGTTTTGTCCCATGCTACCTTTCCATGAGCAGCCCAAGGGCTGGCCACAGTCTTGCTCACCTGTCCTCCAGCACCTGCTCAGGAGCCACCCCAGGCTGGAGCCTGGGTCATGCAGCCCCACTGATCTCCACTTTATGGATGGGGAAACCAAGGCTCAGGGTCAAGTCAGTGTCCACAGCCACCCGGGAGGGAAGCCCCAGTTCTGCCTGACCCCCAAGTCCTAGCCTTTCCCAGACACCGGTAGCCATGGCCTCCCCCACTGCAAGTCTGTGGATGAGCAGGCAGGTGAGGGAGGGCCGGTGGGGAGAGGGATGGAGCTCACCATTTCTCCACCAGGACCTTGCAGGCCTTGGCTTGTGCAAACAGCTGGTTCACCCGGGTCTCCTCTGTATCAAAGTGCTTCCTATAGAAGGACTGAAGAGAGAAGGGCAGGCTAGAGCAGCTGATGCCCTGGCTGCCCCCGCTGGCTGCCCTCGCCCTATTTGGATGAAGCAAAGAGTGTGTTATAGTGGCGGAGGTGTAGGGGCCAGCACATCAGTACGCCTGGTCAGAGAGCTGTGTCTGTGCAGGACCACACAGAGGCACGAGGAGTGTGCTCAAGAGATGGGTGGGCAGCTGGGCAAAGGTCATTTCCCTGGGGAAGGTTAGCCGCCCTCGGGCTAGTATGGCTAGTATGCTACGGTGGGCAGGAGTAGCAAATGAGCAAGGGCAGTGAGGTGAGGCTGTGCCCACCCGGGACAGCTCAGCCACAGCTCGGCTCAGCCGGGTGCGCTCCCTGCGACACACTTTGTTGACATGGCTGAAAAGACAGTATTTTGGTTTTCTTCCAGAATACCAATTACCCAGCTTAGAGTCAGCTGTCCTGATGAGCAGGAAGCAAATGGGCAAATGAGGGCCAAGTGAGGTCAGAGTGACATGCTCTGAGATCCTGGGCCTGCCTGTGTTGAGGATGGTGGGAAAGGACACAGGAAGGTGGCCTCTGCACACCCTCCAAGGGCTGAGGAAGGCAGAAGGTGGGCGGGCAGGAGCCGGGCCTCAATGCTCAGATCCTCTGTGCAGGCGGGACGTCAAGGTCACCTGCTCTGACTGGCTCACACATCTTCCTTATAACCCATCTGCCTCTGCTCCGGGGCCTATGCCCCTGTGTAGCCCCACACAGAAAGGCACGAGGCCGGCTGCGCACCTGGTTCTTGTAGCCCTTGTCGACGCCCAGGGTCTGGGTACAGAAGCGGTGCCTCACGCCGAAGTGGCGCATCAGGTAGGCCAGGTCGATGGTCCAGATGCTCCTGGTTAGTCGCAGCTCCCGCAGGGCGCTCTCGAACTCACTGTCGTCCAGCTGGCCCAGGTACCTGTGGGCAGACACAGAGGTGGGCTCGCTCTCAAGGGGAAGTTGGCCCGACTGCCCTCCACCCACGGGCACAAGAGCCACTGTCAGAGCCCCAGTCCCCAGAAGGCTGCCTCCTTCATCGTGAAGCCCCATGTCCTGTCCACGATCTGCCGCGGAACAACCTGAGATTGTCAGGGCCCCAGAGTCAAGGGCCTAGATCCTGCTTCTCATGTCTCTCGTCTCTTGTGGGCTGTGTGACTTTGGGCAAGTCACTGTCCTCTCTGGCCTCATTAGCTTTGTCTCTAAGATGAGGTCCTTGGATCACATCAATGGTTTTCAAAGTTTTAGGGACACAATCCTTTGGCTGACCTCGTCCTGCAGGGAATTCCAAGATGTAGAACAGATGTGGGAACAGCTGATCTGGGGTTCCAGGCAGCCAACTGAAAACTCAGGTGATGGCCATGGTCCCTCCTTGCTTTCACTGTCAAGGTCCCTGTGATATTCATGCAGCCTCAGCTCAATGGTCAGCATCCCAGTCTCCCAGGAGACCAAGGCCAGGAGGGTGGAGGGCCCCCTCTCCCAGTTATAGGGCTGCTCTGTGGGGAAGGCCTGGGTACCTGGGACTTCCTGGGCATCCCCAAAGTTCCTAGGCATCACCAGAGTGGAGACCTGGAAGGCTCACTACACCCCTTGCTCACTGTTACAGATGGGACTGGGCCTGGGTGGAAGCTGGGCCTCCTTCAAGCCCCACCACGGCCAGCTAGGTGCACAATGAATCCCACTCAGGTCCCTCCCTGTGTCTCCCTCGAGCCGGAGCAGGTAGTGTGGACAGGGACATCCTGGGCCCCCAGCCCTGGGCTGCACACTCACCGCAGCACCATCTTGGAGCAGGCCAGGCCACAGTCCCAGTGGTACAG
Source organism: Avahi laniger (assembly GCA_963575035.1). NCBI lineage: Eukaryota > Metazoa > Chordata > Mammalia > Primates > Indriidae > Avahi > Avahi laniger. Next base: position 9,346 of record CAUYSK010047810.1, read on the forward strand.
CTGCTGGATGATGGGCACGGGCAGCTGCACAAAGTCCCCTGCATGAAAACAGAGGGAGATTGCAGAGCTGTGGCGCAGAGCCTACCACGGCCACTGCCACTGCCGCCCAGTCTGCAGGGCTGCTCAGGAGCCTGCCCACAGCCCACTCGCCTTACAACAGCAGCGATCTCCCTAAGCGTGAGCCACAGCGGGTCAACCCTACTCAAAATCCTCCAGTGGGCTGGGTCCCACACCTTGTAGGACATCACCTTGGTGGCTGCTGCCTAGCACCCTCCATCTCCTAGCCACCCCTTGCCCTCAGCAGACCACCCTGCAGGCAGAACCTTCACCTGTCATGATCCCTTTGCACATCTGGTCCCTCTGCTTGGAAGCTCCTGGCTTCCCAGGTGCCTGAGCTAACTCCTGCACTTCTCCACAGTGCCACGTCTCTCGGGCCTGGTGCCCCACTATGTGCACTCACAGCCCCCACGCCTCCCACTTGGAGACCTTCTTTTTGGTAGAAGCTCTGAGGAAGCAAGGACAGGGGTTGTTTTGCTTCCTGCTTTCATCCCAGGACCGGCACGTGGGCAGCACTTGGCACATACACGTCTCTGAGTTCATGAGTTTCCTGGAGGTTCCCCTGACTCCAAAGACCGTGGGACCATGAGGGTGTGAAGACCACAGCCAGGAGGAGGGGACTGTTGCATAAGCTGTGGGGTATGTGGGATGCTCCTTTGAGCTCTGTCCCCCATCGTCCCCGACTGACCTCTCAGTCTGCCCTCACCAAGCTGTGAGGTGCAGCAGAAAGGGCCCGACCTAGAGTTCCAGTCCCAACTCTGCCACTGGCTGGCTATGGGCTGGGCAGCTGACTTCCTCTTGCTGGACTGAGTCTGGCCATCCCTAAAGCGGGGGACTTTGGTCTGATTCAGTCATTCAATTGACAAATATTTCCCAAGAGCCTAGCAAGTGCCTGGCACGCGTACTGGAGATACAGCGGTGATACAAAATCGCTGTCCTGGTGGATGCCAAAAACAAACAAACATAAGAGAAAAACAGGGGCCCGTGCTAGGGAAGATGGCGGGGGTGTGCCTGAGAGAGGTGCAAGCCAGGGAGCAGGCAGCAGAGGGGAACAGCACGTGCTGAGGCCCTGAGGTGGGGGCAAGCGGGCCCATGGCATGCAGGACCCTCCTCAGCCATGCTGTGAATCTAGACAAAGGTCAGAGTCTAAAGAACCAGAAGGGACTTCTTTCTGCCTGCCACCACTCGTTACTCGCTCATGACACCCATTCGGCATGTGAAAACCCAGCCCATTGTCATTTCCCCATCTCGAGGGTCTCTGGGGCCTCTCCTGGCCTGCACGACCACTCCTGTGCAGAGCCGCCCAGGAGCCCACCTGCTATGCCGGCCTTGGCTCTCACCAATCCAGGCACCAAGCAGGAGGGCCGCTCTCTAGACCTGGAGTCTGTTCTGGTCTTTCTGACCTGCCAGCCTTTGTCTGCGTCCCAGGTGCCTAGCCTCCTATGTCTGACCTTCCCCAGCCTTCAAGGCTTGGCTCAGATGCCAACACTTCTGGGGCCTTCCATGATCCCAGGCTGGTTATGCCCTTTCCCTCATCTGCACTCCTCCCAGCCTGAGTTCACGCTTTGGCTCACAGGATGTGACCCTGGCAAAGAGCTGTCTGTGCCCCCGCTGGGCTGCTTATATGTCCACAGGAGGCGGGGACCCATGGCTGCTCCTGGCCTCTTTCTTCTCCACTCCTTGTCTCCAAGGGCATGCCACAGGGCCTGTGGAAGGCAGGATGGCACGAGCGGCAGTCACCTGACCTCTCTATGCCTGCTTCTTCAAATATGAAATGGGCCGCTGTAGATGCCAGCACTCAGAGTGCTGTAAAAAGTACTTTGCAGGTGCTGATGTGGACCCTGCTTCCCAGCTGGGGCCAGGTACGCTAAGCCGGGCTGGGCCGAGGCTACATTCCTTTCGTTCCCCTTAGCCCAGGTGCTTCTAAAAGGAAACCAGGCCCTTCATTCAAGGCCGTTGCACATTCGTCTCCTACCACTACCATAGATTCAGTCCTGCCTGACTTCTGCCCATCCTCTGCCCCCCAATTCCACTCCTAGCCCCTCTCCTGTCCCTGCACATAGCAGATGGAGGGATCTCATTCAGTTTCCGACTGCTCTTAGAATAAAGTTCTCATTCCTTACCATGGTCTGCAGGGTCCTGCCCAACCTGGGCCCCTCCAGCTCAATCTTGGCCCTCACCTGTGCTCCAGTTACCCTGTGAGCCCATCAGCCTTTATTCTACCCCAGGGCCTTTGCACGTGTGGCTCCCTGTCTGCAACTCTCTCCCCCTTGCTGTTCCCAAGGCTGCCCCTTCTTGTCATTTGAGTCTTTCCTAAGTAGTGCTTAGCAAAAGTAGCAATAACAAGGCACTCTGTGTCCTCACTAGTCTGTAAGTTTCCTAAGGGCAGGAACTAGGGTTTGAATGTGCCCCTCCAAAGTTCATGTTGAAACTTAATCCTCATCTTGACAGTATTAAGAGGTGGGGGACTTTCAGGAAGTGATTAAGTCATGAGGGCTCTGCCCTCACGAATGAATTAGTGTCCTATAAAAGGGCTGGAGGAAACCAGCATAGGCTAATTTTTTTTTTGTCCTTCTCCTCTTTGCCATGTGAAGATACAGCATTCATCTCCTTCCCGCCCCTTCCATCATGTAAGGACACTGAGACAACACTGCACTATCTGCCTTTACCAGGCATTGAACCTGCCAGTGCCTTAATCTGGGATTTCCCAGCCTCTAGAATTGTGAAAAATTAAATTTGTATTGTTTATAAATTACCCAGTCTTGGGAATTCTGTTATAGCTGCACAAATGGACTATGACAGCAGGGACCTTGCTAATCTTGTTTACTGTTATTCTCAGTGCCTGGTGTCTGATGCTTAGTAGTAACTCAATAAATATTTGTGGGAAAAGGTGAACTTATTAAGCACTTACTGTGTACTAGGCTCTGGGGACACAAAGGCAACTAAAGACCCAAGCCCTGACCTCTAGGAACTCATATTATACTTTTTTTTTCCCCTTTTACAAAACCAGTGTGATCTAAGGGACTCATATTCTAAAATAATTGCCTGCAATGGGCTGAGCAATGGCAGAGCTCTATGCAGGGTGTCGTGCTATCATGGCGATGCCTCCCTGTTCAAGAACCCCCACTGCAGCCACACACTGCCTTTGTTTTTCTCTACCCAGGCTGTTTATTCCCCAGGCTTTGCTCTTGAATATCTCTTAGTCTGGGATGTTGTCTCCCATCTCTGAACGCCCAGTGCTCTGATCTGTCTCCCTCTCAGGAGAGTCCTTGAGGTGGCGTCTGCTTTCCCCACTAGACAGACTGAGAATTTTTCAGTGGCAGATGGAGACAGGGTTGCATTTGCCTCCTTCTGGCCCTTAACCCAGAGTGGGCACTCCGACATGCTTGGTGAAGGGAAGGCATTTTTTAAAAGGACCTTATCCCTGGAGATGCCTGGGCCTACTTGTCACTGCAGTGCTCTCCCTCCCTCCATCCCCCCAGGCTACAGCCCTCTGTTTGAGGCTCCCTCCTTACTCTGTGGCTTGGGCTGTGGCACCGATTAGCTGGGCCTTCTGCCAGGCTATGACCTGGTCTGTGCCTTCCCCTGTGCCCAGCAGTAAAATGTGGTGCAGGACAGCTGCCTTCTAGGGCCCTCAGTGACTCATATGCCCCTCCTCTTCTTGCCCTGTGCCCTAGACACCTTAATTCTGAGGCCCCACAGGGCTCAACATACCCACATTGCCATCCCCGGCCTTGGCACGAGCAGGTCGGATCTGGATACGCTCTTGTGGGGAGTCATAAGGGTAGGCAAGCCTTGGCATTTGTCTCAACAACTTTAGCCTTCTGAGCCCAAAGCTGCTGCCAGATGTTGATGCCTGGACAAGGGACTGCCCCACATGAGAGCTATGGTCTACCTGAAAGGCCCTGGCCTGGCTTCAGTTGAGGGCTGTCTCCAGGGAAGGAAGGTAGTCCACTGACCTTGGTTATTTAACCCCTCCGTATGCTCATCTGAAAACGTGCAAAGAGCAGGGGTAACCTTCTTCACTGAGGCATTATGAGGATTGAGGTACTGCATGTAAACAACTTAGCACGGCGCCTGCCCCATGGAAAGTTTCCTACAAATGTCAGGATCAGGAAAGGCAAGTCTCACGTCTAGGATCAGAGTTAGATCATTGAAAGAGTAGGCATGTAAACCCCAGTATAGCATCAGACTCTACTCCAAGCTGCAAACACAAAAGAGAACACTCCCTGGGTGTGATGCCACGGTCCCACTGACACCTTAGGTCCCACATGCTCCTGACCTCTCCCAGGAATTGGCTCCTAACCTTAGAGTTTACTAGCGCTTTCCCTTTCTCATCAATCCTGTGCCTTAAGCAGAGCAGGAATCACGTCTTCCTCCTCCCCTACTTCTTGCACAAGCAAACTAAAGCCCAAAGTACTGGACGCATCTTGGTCTCCGCTCCAAAGGGGCTCAGGCTACCGCGGGGCAGAAGGAACCAGAGGGTGAAGAACTGGAGCAAGACAAAACACGGAGTCTGGGTGGCCAGGGGAAGGGGCCCTTCCACTGCTCGGTGCTCTCGGCCAGTTCCGTGACAGTCTCGGCCTCAGTTCCTTCCAGCTCCCCTAAGGCACGGGATCTCCCAAGGCAGCTTTCGCTTCTGGGGGAGGTGTCGCCCCTGCCACTCGGACCCTCCCACCATGCAGACTGGGGTCCCAGTCCTGGGAGTATATGGAAATCCCAGTTGACTGGGGCGGGGTGGGGGGAGCGAGGCGAGAGTCCACCCAACGTCGCGCAGCAGGACCCAGTCCCGCGCTAGGGCGGGGTCCCCTCATTCCCTGGGTGAGGCTTAGGCCCTCAGACAGGCACTGACCGGGCTCGAGCGGCGGGCCCGCTGCCTCCGCCTCCGTCCTCATGACTCGGGCGGCGCGGGGCGCCCATGGCCCCGGGCCAGAGCGGGCTACAGCGTCAGCTTCGGCTGGGGCAGGAGCGCGGCCGGAGCGCGGAGTTCTTCCTTCGTCGCCGCCGCCGCCGCGGTGGGGATAACGCGAGGCGGCTGCTGGGCCGTCCCAAGCCCCGCCCCGGCTCAGCCAGGGCTACGACCTAGAGGCCCCGCCCCTTCCCCAAGCCCCGCCCCTCCCCTTCCCCAGACTTCGATTCCTACTAGCCCTCAGACTGCGGATTCGAGCCCGCCTCGGCCATTCGCAGTCTCGGCTTCTGACGGCCCCGCCTCCTCACCCAATCCTCGCGCCGCAGCGCAGGGCCCCACCCCCGAACTGGTCCCCCAGAAGCCCCGCCCCTTCCTTGAGCCCCACCCCGAGGCTCCGGCATTTCGCGAACATAGCCTCCCCAGAGGCTCTTCCCCTTAGCAAGCCCCGCCTCTGGCAGGCCCCGCACCTTGGCCGGCCTCAGGTGTAATCCCTGGTCCCGCCCAATGCATCGCCGAGGCTCCATGCACCGTTACTCCAACTCCGTTAGGGACGACCCTGGGCCGGCCCCCGCTCTACTCTATACCTCAGTCTCTCTGTCCGTACGAGATGCCTCGCCTCGCTCAGGGCGCCCCTTACCTGGAGGTGCCGGGATCCAAACGTTCAGTTGTGAGAGGAGGTCCTAGCCCTCAGCCCCACCTCCGGCCGCCCCCGATTCGAGGGCTCAGGCCCCAGATCGCCGCCTTACCGTCCAGCCCATCCTTAGTGTGGGGTGCTTGGAAGTGCGAGCCCCCTCTGCAGCCCCCTGCTGGCCCGAGGATCGGTGTTTCGGGCGGCTCCCAGGCCCAGTCATCAGCCTTCTCTTACGGTACCAGAACTATCCTACTGCAGCCCGCGTTTCCCAGCCGGCTGAATGAGGAGGAAGCACAGGAGAGACCGCGCTTACCACTGAGGAAAGGAAGGGGGAGGGTCCTGCGCGTGGTATTCTGGGAACGCGTTGTATTCTGGGAGCTCAGAGCCCGCCATTCTCTTAGACTCACGCCTTCGCGCCGTTCGCCGCACCGAAGAGAAAGAAGAGAAAGCCAGAACCGGTGAGGAGAGGTCGGGGACAGGCGACGGGAAGTCAAGGCACCTGTGGGGACCCAGGGGCTAGAGAAGGGTGCACTGCGTGGAGCTTTGCGGGGCTCGGGGTGGGAAGAAAGCGGGAAGCGTTGGCCACCCAAACATCAGCGCAGTCCACTAACTCCTGAAAGTGAGTGCTTTAGCTTCTCCCCGAAGTACATTCTTCTCACTTTCTGTACCTTTCCAGGTCGGTGTTTTTCAGAGCATCCAGGCTAATAGTCTTTAAATCTTTTCTGGTTGATTACCTCCTTCCCCCAAATCCTATCTGAGTCATCCTTTTCAAAGTTCTTCACATTTCTGCTTCCGATCCCCTTTCAGGCACTGGTCTCTTCGTGCTTTCCACAGTGTTGAAGAAATTTTAACAAATTTCCCTGCTTCAAAACTGTTTGTTCGTTCCAACTTGTAATTGCTGCTACTTTTTCATTGGATCATTACTTACCCATAATTCTGCAGTGATTCCCCACAGTCTTCAGCATAAAATCCAGACTCCTAAGGCTGAAAGTCAGGGGTCCTCACTAAGGGAGCCTGCCTGACTATTCCAACCTCATGTTCTCCTTTCTCTCTTGAACACACATGATATGTTCCAACCTTGAGTCGTTACTCACCTCAGAATAAAAAATCCACTGCTTGTCTGTTTTAGTTAGGTCAAGTCAAGTACTTGTCCTGATTATTTTTCCTTCAAGATAAGCATTTGCAGCATATAGCATGTTGTCACTTTGTGAATACTATGATATTTTCTCAATAGCATTGTTGGTAAAGTAAGTGGAGCATCAAAGGGCTGAATTAAAATACAGCCTCCTCTCCTGGGTTTGTCTGGGTCCTTTGGTCTACATCTGCACCATCCAGTATGCTAGCCACTAGCTACATGTGGCTGTTGAACACTTGGAATAGGGTCATAGCGTCACACTATGTCACTAGTGTGACAGAGAGACTGGGTTTTTAATTAAGTTTAATTAGCTACATCTGGACAGTGGCTGCTGTATTGGATAGCTCAGGTCATATCATAGTTCTCAAAATGGAATCATTTGCAACTGTGTGTTGACAAATATATCGTATATGTGTTCCAACCCCCTCTTCCCCAACACGTGTACAGTATTGACTGATGGTTGTTTTGATGACAATAAAGGGCCATATGGAAGTTGGGAGGCACTCTTTTTCATTCCCATTCGCTTCCCGTCTGTCCAGCCCACTGTTCCTCCCCATCCCACATCTTACATGTGTTTACCAGATAGGGTCCTTTGAGCCAGGAGCTAAGTTTTTCTTCCGTAGAAATTGCAGCTGTGCATCTTTGGTAAGTTGTATGGAGTGTCAGGCCTTGAGGGAGGCATGGCGTATGCCACATGCCTTCCCAGGCTCTGAAGTATGAACTGACTGTTGTCTCTCTCACTGTAGTACTCTGTTCCTGCCAAGATGTCTATTGGTGTACCGATTAAAGTCCTGCACGAGGCAGAGGGCCACATCGTAACATGTGAGACAAACACCGGCGAGGTATATCGGGGGAAGCTCATTGAAGCTGAGGACAATATGAACTGCCAGGTACCCTGCTTTACACTTGAGACTTGTGGGGAAGCATGGGCCTATGTCTTGGAGAACAACAAGATGGTGATTGGAGATCATTTGGAAGTTGTTCTCATTCAACAGTTATTTCCTGAGTCCCTAATTCAGGGCAGGCACTGTTATAGGCTCTGGGTATGTGGGCATGAACAAGAGACCCATAGACTGGATGCAGAAAAGCCATGTGGAGGTTTGGAATATTTAACTTTGCCCTTTATTTTCTCCATTACGCCTTCATTTTCTCCCATATTTTGGGTGCCTGTGTGAGAGGAGTGATGCTACTTGCTCTGGTAGAATCCTTCAGGTTTGGGGCCATTATCATATGCCCCCGCTGCCCACATGGTTTACAGTTAGCAGAATCTACTCACAGACTGGTTGCCTTTTTTCTTGGAGGAGGAGTTTCATTTGATTGTTGCAACTACCTTGTGAGGTAAGCAGGTTTGGTGATAGTCTTGTCATCCATAAAATAGGGAGAATGAAATTAGAGGGCAAATCAACTGAATATCACTCTGCTGATAAACGATGGAGCAGGGTCCTGACATGGTCTCCTTCTTATGGCACTACTTTCCTTTTTGCATAGTGATGTGGATTTTTACTTTACAAAGTGTATTCACACACTTTCTTTGTTCTTTAAGCCATTGGTTAAGAACTTGGGTTTTGGAATCAGAGATTGGGTTTGAATCCTAATTATGTGACCTTAGGGATGTTAGTCACTCAGTTTCCTAAATTGCGAAATGGGGATGATGTTATTTTGGGTCCTCTGTGATGTAGACACTGAGATAGAATTAGATGTGTAAGAGATTTATTGGGGTAAATAACAATTAAGGATAAAAAAGCAAGGGAGCAGGAATAGGCAGGAGAGCTTTCACTCCAGGATGCTGGTCTGACTGGTGAAAGGAGGAGCCTCAGACTGCAGCGTAGCTCTGAGAAAGTTTCAACTAGACAGACATTGCTCATTAGAGGAGTCCAGTGTGGGGCAGAAGTGGCCTGGCTCTAGTACCCCCACTGTGGTCAGTCATTGGCTGGCATCCTGGGGAGAGAGTGGCCTCAGTGTGAATACTGTGGTGGATCCCACAGGTGGAGGCTGGAGGCTATCAACTGCCTGCACTCCTCACAGCCTGTTCTCTCTTGAAGGGAGATCTGAGTAGCGTAGTCCTGAGACTGCCACAGGGATAACACCCATACCCCTAGGACCATTACAAAGATCAGATGAGGTATGTGTGTGCAGTAGGTAGGTCAGTGCCTCACGCCTTGTAAGTGTTCAACATATGGTACCTGTTACTGTTTTCCAGATGAGAAAACTGAAAGTCAGACAGGTAAAGTGCCTTACTCAAGGTCACACTGCAGGTCAGGTATCCTGACCATCCATTCCTTTGCAGGGTTCCTACATTTATTTGTGATTTCTCTGTACCCTTGAGAATCTGTCTTTTTCCTGCCAGGTTGACCAGCTCAGACAGTTCCCTGGCATGCAATGAGGCAGACAGCTGGTAATTCGGGTTTATTTCCTCACTGTCAGTATCATAGAGATTGACAGTGTGGGCTCTCTGAAGGTCCTGTAGTTCCTAGTCTCCAGCAGGAGGACCCAGTGAGGTCAGCAGCTGGCTTTGCCTTAAAAGGGCCTGGCCTGTGGTATCCTTAGCTTTGTGTGGTGCCACTTTCATAGATCCAGTTCTCTGGCTTAAGGCATCCTCATCCATTTTAAGGCATTTTAGTTTGGTGAATAGAATGTAAGAATTGGGGTAGTAAATCTTAATGTGTTTATTCCACTAGCCATGTTTATGTGGACAACTTGCTGAGCTTCCAGGGCCTCTGACATCCCATCTGTAATGTCAGGGTATCTGACCAGATAACCTTAGTGATCTCTTAGAGATGCAGCTGACAAGATACAAAGTGCACAGACCCTGGCATCAGGTTGCAGCCTGCCACCTAGTGTAACTTGGGTTGAGCTTTGAACCTCCCTCACCCTCTGTTCCCTCCTCTAAATCAGGGATAAAAATAGTGCCTTGGCCTCAGAACCATAGTGTAGAGGATATGAGTAGATGTGTGCCAAATGCCTTACCAATGATGGGGGCCAGCCACCTCCCTCCCAGCCTGTGTTAGTCTACTAGGGCTGCCATAACAAAATTCCACACACTGGGCAGCCTAACAACAGAAATTTATTTGCTCACAGTTCTGAAGACTGGAAGTATGAGATCAAGGTATCAGCAGGGCTGGTTTCTTCTGAGGGCTGTGGAGGAAGGATCTGTTCCAGGCCTTTCCTCGGCTGGATCGATATAGATCCTGTCTACCCATCCTGTCTTTACAGGGTCTTCCTTCTGCAGTGCCTCTGTCCAAATCTCTTCTTATAAGGATTCCAGGTATGTGGGATTAGGACCCACCCTAATGACTTCATTTAAACTTAATTATATCTATATTCTGTCTCTAAATACGGTCACATTTTGAGGTACTGGGGATTAGAAATTCAATATTTGAATTTTTGAAGGAGCACAGTTAAGCACATAAAGCTACCCATGCCTAGATGCTGAGGCTTCACTATATCTACCAAAACCTGAGCACATTGAATAAAACCCAGCAGGACTGGGTGAGGTGGCACGTGGCTGCAGTCCCAGCTACTCAGGAGGCTGAAGTGGGAGATCTTTTGAGCCCAAGAGTTCAAGTCCAGCATGGACAATATAGGGAAACCCCATCTCTTAAAAAAAAAAAAAAAAAAAAAAATTTCAGCAGGCTGTGGCAGAGCTAAACCCTGTGGTGGGTGAACACAGTTCACTGCATTCACACTCTCTGAGCACCGCAGGGCAGGGGCAGGGGCTGGGGCAGTGAAACAGTGCTGCCTGGGCTGTCTTTCCTTCCTGGCCTCAGACAGTGAGCTTTGGGAATGAGGACATCCTCTCAGCACTTTCCTTACTTGTTCTTGGCCAGAGGGCAGCTGGAATTTAGTGGAGGTTTTTTTTGCTGGGGGTGGAGTGGAGTGGGGGGGAGAGGTTGTTTTTTTTTGTTTTGTTTTTTGTTTTTGACACAGAGTCTCGCTTTTGTTGCCCGGGCTAGAGTGAGTGCCGTGGTGTCAGCCTAGCTCACAGCAACCTCAAACCCCTGGGCTCAAGCAATCCTTCTGCCTCAGCCTCCCAAGTAGCTGGGACTACGGGCATGTGCCACCATGCCTGGCTAATTTTATATATATATATATATATATATATTTAGTTGTCCAGATCATTTCTTTCTATTTTTTAGTAGAGACAGGATCTCGCTCTTGCTCAGGCTGGTCTCGAACTCTTGACCTTTGAGCGATCCACCCGCCTCAGCCTCCCAGAGTGCTAGGATTACAGGCGTGAGCCACCGCGCCTGGCCTACACTTTATTTTCTAAAAGTGATGTGGGTGGAACACCACAGAGATTTGGAAAACAGCTGAGAGAATCCCACCACAACTATTAGCATGGACTTCTTTCCCTGAATGTGTTTTGAGGTTTTGGTGATTACTTTTTATTCTATCCTCTTTCAAAAAGAGTTAGAGATGGTTTACAAAAATTATATGGCAGGATAAACATAGACAAATAAATCATGGTGCAGGTAAGCTCAACAGCATCCTCACAGAAAAGACATCATCTTTTATCGTCCC
>CAUYSK010047811.1:0-21751 GCA_963575035.1 Avahi laniger
GGATTGTTTGAGCTCAGGAGTTCGAGACCAGCCTGAGCAAGAGCGAGATCCCGTCTCTACTAAAAATAGAAAGAAATTAGCCAAACACCTAAAAATAGAAAAAATTAGCTGGACATGATGGCGCATGCCTATAGTCCCAGCTACCTGGGAGGCTGAGGTAGGAGGATCCCTTGAGCCCAGGAGTCTGAGGTTGCTGTGAGCTAGGCTGACACCACAGCACTCTAGCCTGGGCAACAGAGTGAGACGCTGTCTCAAAAAAAAAAAAAAAAAAAAAAAACAACAACAAAAAAATGCCTTATAAAAAGGAAAAAATTTAGTAGTATAAAACATTTATAACTTTTTTTTTTTGCCAGTCAAATTTAACAGTGGGTGGTTATATACCAACTTTAGTGACACTAATGTTAATAAGTTCTGATAACCCACTACCATCAGACCAGCTTAAAACATTTCTAATTTTTAATTTTTTTTTAGAGACAGGGTCTCGCTCTGTCACCAAGGCTGGAGTGCAGTCATGTGATCATAGCTCATTGCAGCCTCAAACTCCTGGGCTCAAGCTATCCTCCTGACCCAACCTCCTGAGTGGCTGGGACTACAGGCACATGCCACCAAGCTTGGCTAATTTTTTAATTCTTTGTAGAGATGAGGGTCCTGCTACGTTGCCCAGGCTGGTCTTGAACTCCTGGTCTCAAACGATCCTCCCGCGTCAGCCCCCCAAAATGCTGGAATTATAGGCGTGAGCCACTGTGCTTGGCCTGAATATAATTTGGATCCCTCTAGTTCTGTGGTGTGCACCACTCAGCACAAGTTTGTTAAATGAACAAATGAACAAATAATATTTGCTTTTCCCGGCACATTTACTCCCTGCTTGGTATTCCAATCACATTCTTCCATAACTTTGTAATTCCTCCATTAGATAAATTGAAAAAAATCCACAAGGCTTTTAAAATAATCTTATGGTCTTAAGGGCAGTTGTTAAAAAATTCATTTAAAATACGAAGATAAAGACTGAATGGAAGTCTCATTATTCGAACTCTGTACATTACTTAATTAAATTGAAAGTGGTAAATGAAAGGGAAGATGATTAACATCCAAACTGGGGGCTTATTACCACTCTCTGATGTTTCTGCTCATTTGTTGAGTCCTCTTATAAAAGAAGCTGCATGGCACACTCAGTTTCAATTTTATACAAAAACAGCTTTCCTCCAAATTATGCTTGTGCTGTATTGGTAATGGTTTCTATTTCTGTATTCTATTTTTTTCTCACTTCATGTTTAAAAATGAAGAAAATGATGAGATTTAATTGTTCCCTGAAAACAGAAGAGAGTCAAAGCTAATAAACAGATATTTAGTAAGTACCTACTATGTCCAAGAATTGTGCAAGGTTTTGAAAATGTGGAAGATAAGAGAATAGACTGAGAATGAATTTGCAGATGTTCAAAGATCCTATGGAAATTGCTGAAATTAGAAAACTCACTGTGACCTCAGGACAATTGAGACAGAGGAAAATGACTATTAACATGAATCTGTGTAAATGGAGAAGGAAAAAAAGATATTTTTTAGGACAGCTGCATTTAAGTAATCAAAGTAATTATAAAGCTAAAGCGTCAGAACCAAAAAAAGGTCCTGACAACATTATCCTTGGTAATCCCAGCCCCACTCCAGATATGGTGTATTCTTCCAGCAGCTGTCAATGGGCTGCCTTGTTAAAGAAAAAAAAAAGAAAAGAAAAAAGAAAAAGGGGTATATAATCCATAAATATGCATTTAATGGGTGAAGTGTGATGGCTCACACACCTGTAATCCTAGCACTCTAGGAGGCCAAAGCAGGAAAATAGCTTGAGGTTAGGAGTTCGAGACCAGCTTCAGCAAGAGCGAGACCCTGTCTCTACTAAAAATAGAAAGAAATTAGCTGGGCAACTAAAAATCGAAAAAATTAGCCAGCCATGGTGGTGCATGCTTGTAGTCCCAGCTACTTGGGAGGCTGAGGCAGGAGGATCACTTGAGCCCAGGAGTTTGAGGTTGCTGTGAGCTAGGCTGATGCCACGGCACTCTATCCCAGGCAACAGAGCCAGACTCTGTCTCAAAATAAAATTGCATTTAATTCATTAATTAATATGGCCCTCATTAAACCCCAAAAGGAATTGGCAAACTCTTCAGCTTTATGGGAAAACTTCATATATGAAATTTTACATGGAAAGGTTGTTTATACAAACTTCTGATCATTATGCTTGTTGCCATTATTTTATTACAAAACCAATACTCAAAATGAATCAGGTATTGGGTCTACATACAAATTTGAAATTAGCAGATGTCTATATATTGCAATCTGGTAAGAAAAATAAAAACACTTGCTTAGCTTTGCTTAGAAAGTTGAATGTTGGGTACCTTCATTGTTTGTGTCATCCTGGCACCATTTACTCTTTTTTAAATGGTAAAAGCAGCCCCACTTTCATCTATACCTCTATTAGTTATCTCAAATATTATGATTTTGGAGGCCTGCCAAGGACAGTACGTTGGATGTATGATCACAAAGATAAGAATGAGATTTAGGAAAAGACAACTATAAAACTCCATGCCTCTGGCCATGGTGATTGGTCCAAGAATTGGCATGTGACCTGAACAGAGCCAATCAGATCCTTCTCTGTGATTGTTTTTCATACTGGAGCTAGAAGGTAAAGTCCTCCCTTTTCTTTTGGACTGCAAGCTCTGAGGGTGTGACCTGAGGAAATACCAGCAGCCACATCTCTTGTCATGTGGAAAACTTGAGATAATAGTCTACCTGGAGAGAAACAAAAATGAGAGGCAGAGACACATTGCACCCAGATTCCAGAAAAAGTTTACATTTTCTAATGTGGACTGTAGTATACAGCAGGTCCTCAAATAACATTATTTCATTATAACATTGATGAGAAACAAAAATTGATTCTTGGCTGTCTGTGTGAAAGTTGCACATTCTCCTCATGTTTGTGTGGGTTTTTTCCTGGTACTCCGGTTTCCTCCCATGTCCCAAAGATGTACACATGATGTTCACTAGTGTGTCTAAAGTGTCCCAGTCTGAGCGAGTGCACCCTGCGATGGGACGGTGTCTTGAGGTGGTGCCCTGAGCTGCTGAGATAGGATCTGGCCACCTGAGACCCTGAACTAGAATAAGCAGGTAAGTAATTATCTTGCTTGTTCTTATTAATCTTTTAAAAATGTGTATAGAGCTATCATTTATTTCAATGTTTAATATTAGAAGTGTTTCGGGTCTTTATTTAGAAGTTTGGGGATGTTTTTGTGACCAGAAACTTGCTATAGGAACTTAACTCTTGTTTACATCAATTGGCCTATGATAAAATTAGTTTTATTATTTATCTTTTTGCTTAAAGTCCCAATTTCCAAGAACTATCAGCCACATTAAGTGAGAACTTACTGTACAAGGAATGAAATTACATGGGAAAGGAAAGTTACTTTTAAGTAATTAGAGAATTCAAAATATATTCAAGGTGAATTTTGGGGGTGCTGAGCACAGATGCTGTCTGTAGGACTCAGGCACAGTCCTTTAGGGCACCTGCTGGGCCAAACTTTACCCTTTTGCCTGCTCTTGAAGAGTCCTCTGGCACAGGCAGACTCAGGTGGGTTGGTGGAGGGTGGGCGCTCAGAGGGCTTGGACAGTGCCTATTTATTTACCAACCATTATGGAAACAATTCAACATTTCCAAACCAGTGTGGGTAACCAGTGCATACCAGCAAAACATTAGCCCTGGTATGAGAAAAAATGAGATGGAATTGGGGCTGGCGTTTGTGGAAATGAGAGTGTAGACTGTGTGACATAGATTGCACAAGGCAATAAAAACTGTCCAATTGCTTGAACTCAAATTGTTTGTACGGTGGTGGCTCTGATGGTATTGGATGACATCCTAAATTGATCATGACCAGGTTTCATTTTTTTTCCACAATCCGGTTGTCCTTGAGCTTTCCCCTAAGTGCCAAAAGATAATAAAGGGTATATATAGACATATAATTTGTTCATGTTCAGAGTTAACTAAAATAAGCTCTCAATTTTATAAAGAAATATAGAGCAAATGTTCTGGGCAGAAGGGAAACTAAATGGAAAAATAAGAAAGAATTTTCCAAAAACATTGAATAACATTTTTTGAATGAATTTTTGTGAATACTTTGGCTAATAAATCCACTAATATAAAATAGCACAAAACCTTAGAGTATTGGTGAAAACAAAAGATTTGAACTCTAGACATGTTTATAGTGAAGCGAATGTTAAAGAAATGCTATTGATTAAATGAAGGACTATGACAGGCAGATACCTGCCTTGGTAGTGTGTTTTCTCTTCTCAGTCCCAAAAGGAACATTCTTTGGGAGCCAAAGAGTCACAGACTGAGTGATGACTAAACACCATCCTGGCAGCCTTCTTATCATTTCCCTCCCTTCTTTTGTACCCTTCCCATCCACCCTACTCTTTGCTGCCAGTTCCATCTTCCCAAGACACAGTTGTGATCATATTACTTACTTGCTAATTGCCTTCAGTGACTCTTCATTGTCTACTGAATAAGGCCCAGGGTGCCCTGCTGAGTATTTTATCTGGCCTCTCTCCATGCTCTGATGCTAGCACAGTCTGCAGTCCTATTCTCACTACTCGCCTCCCTTTGAACTTCACACCAGCCCAAACAGATGACTTGTTTTGTTCCTAACAAATTCTACACTTTTGACCTTTGAGTCTCTGGCTGCTCATGTGTTCTTCCCAATAAGGGGGACCTTTATTCCTCACCTTATCTCAGTTTTGCTAGGCCAAATCTTACCCAAACTTGAAAACTTGGCTCTCAAAACATCTTTACAAATACTTATTACAACTCCATGAAATATCTTCCTCCTTGAATCCCACTTTACTCCCTACTTCTCATCTGAATCTATGATATTGCATAGCACCATAGTTCATGCAGTCTTTGATGATTCTAGCCAGTAATTACTTCCATGGATGAATATTGAGAGGTATGTATCCTGGGACTGTGAGAATTATAGAAGAATATTTTTGCTGTAATGTCATGCTAGAAGGGATAAGAGAAAATAACACATATTTGAATTAGGAAGACTTCGTTTATACCCAGAGAGTTCCCTTGAGGTTTCAGTCAGTAAAACTAATTTCTTTGCCACTACTATTGCTTATTCCCTTTTCTAAGAGGGTTACAGTAACATTTCTAACATGTCCTTGGACCAGTGATTTCCAGAGCATTTGACTTTGACGTTTATTTGACTTGGGGGACAATTTCATCTCTAGGTGCTTCTCACTTTCCCATCCGCTGGCATCATTTTGCATCTCTGATTATATCAGGCTTTAACATTTTCATTTACCATCCTCTTGAAAATGATTGGTCTGGCTATAGTTACCATCTGTCTGATCATTTGCCTCTGGAGACACACAGGACCAGCATGAGAATGTTTGCAGGAACACCTTCTGTGACTGGAGGCAGGAGAACTTGGCCCATTTTACTAACAATCCTCATCTTTTCATCATTTTCATCGCTTGGGTTAAGAGTAATTTTCCGGTCCCGGTTTCTTCCAAGTGGCCTTTCTCTGTAGAAGGGTGTATCTTCCCTGCAGAATGTACTTCCTATTACCATTTTATTGCCTATATCTTTCTCATGGCTGTCATGAGGGCACATAGAAATTCCAAATATTTTTTAAATAAATAGATGAGTAAAGGAGTAGATAGATGCCTTGTGGTGATCATTTAGCTTCTTAATTTGTGTCCCTAACTAGATTGTAAATGTTTTATGGATAAAGATTTCACTTTGGACATCTTTATATTGCTTGTAACCCCAAGCACAGCGTCTTGCATGGATCAAGCTCGACAAATACTTGTTGTGTTAATTGCTAAGTGTGTACTGTGGGGTCTGAATGAAATGGCAGATCCAATATTTGGAAATTTCACACCCTCATTTTCCGTTCCAGCTTCCTTGAATCTAGATCATGATCACATTTTTAAGGCCCTGTTCCAAATTTCTCATCTCCCTGCCCATTCATGGTTCAGTTTTTGTGGATTTGGGTGTTTATGTTGGTATCTTAGTATTCTTAAAAGATCAGATTTCTAGTTTGGTTTTTCTACCACTTATTAAATGTGTGACCTTGAGTGACTAACTTAACCTCTAAGTCTGTTTTCTCACCCATTTAGAGGTGATGAGCATAGCTATGTAACAAGTGGTAAGGGTTAGAAGATGAATAGACAGTGGTGACCAGAAGGCATTTGGGCCCTCTGCAAGTATGTAAAACAAAGATACGTATAAAAGGGATACTTAATTTTATAATTATTCACAGTTAGCTTTTCAAAGGTGAAATTGGCTATTCATTCATATTCAAGGCAAAGGAAGTTTTAGTCTCTAGAGTTACTCTAGAAAAAGCTGCAGGCACATGGCAAGTATGAGGCAGAGGGAAGTCAAGGTCCTTAGGACCTTGCTCCCTTCTCATATGCTGTAAGCCCAAGTATAACTCATACTAGGACAGTTGCTCATGTGCTCATAAAGCTTAACTATATACTTAGGCTTGTTTACATTTGAGTCATGACAGATCAACACATTAATTCTTTTCCCCTTACTTGAAGAATAAGAGGGACAGGCTCAAAAGCAGTTCAAGTGGAAGAGTCCCAGAGATTTTAGTTCACTCAACCTTATAGGAAATGTCTAATCCATCTTCTGAACTACTCGGATTAGACTATGTCAGTATTAAATGGAAACACTGAGGCCAGGAAAAGAAAGGTGACACACTGACCTCTGTTCTGTTAAATTGAATCTGGAGAACTGGTTCCAGATTTATTCTTCTGATAGTCACAGGAGTATTGACAAACTAGGGAACATCTAAATAAGAGTAGATAGAATAGCATAGGAAATTGTGATAGTTAGTTTATGTGTCAGCTTTGCTAGGCGACAGTACCCAGTTATTAAGTTAAACACTAATCTGTGTGTTGCTATGAAGGTATTTTGTAGATATGGTTAATATCTATGATCAGTTGACTTTAAAAGAGTTTATCTTTGGTAATCTGGGAGGTGGTGGGGAGGACCTCATCTAATCAATTGAAAGGCGTTAAGGACAGAGCTGAGGTTTCCCTGAGGAAGAAGAAATTCTGCCTCAAGACTGCAGCATCAGACTTCTGGCCTGCCCTGCGAATTTCAGTCTTCCCATCCCCACAATTGCATAAACCAATTTATTGAAATAAATGTCTTCATGTGTAAATTCTAATGGTCCTGTTTCTCTGGCTAACCCTACCTGATTCATAGATCAAATAGGAAAGGTGGAAATAAAAACTCAGAAAGGCCCTGACAACAGTCTTTGAATATTTGAATAACTATTATGTGAAAGATGAACCGATGACTGGAAGTGACAGAAAGGCACATTTGTGCTTCCCGTCTACTAAAAGTTAAATGAGGCTTTCTTTTAAAGAAGGAAGCTGCCCTACAAAGGGCACAGCAAAGAAGTCTGACCAATCTTTTACTCTCTGAAGTGAAGTGTTAAAATAATGCATTTTTGGTTCCAGGAATTAAATGAGTTCCTTCCTTCCAGTTCTTTAGAATTTTATTTGCTCTTATAACCCTTCTTGCCAGAACGTCAATGCGGCTCATATAAACCTAACATAATACAAAACCATAATATAAAAAACGTAATCTGTGGACTAGTGTGTTAAGCCTGAAGCTCCTAGATGCATATGCATCTACTGAGTAAAGCTGCTCACGTGAGTCTCACTAAGTAGAAGATAAAGCATGTGCTTTTCTGAACTTATTCAACCATTCCATAGCAGATTAGAACTTCAGTAAGGTGAGCAAGTTTATAAACTTTCAGCCAATGTTTTTCTTACCAAATTGGGCAGCATCTGTCAGCCAAACCACTTTAACAATGTACAATTTCCACTAATCTTTCTAAGGCACGGTGGCCAGAAAAACAAATTCTATGCTATATAAACATAGAATCAAGAACCAGATTTTTAGAAAGGCTGTCTTTGAAATGTACAAATGACACTATTGTGTTTTAATGCCTTACACTACTCTCTGTGTTGCTCAACACTATTGAGTAAATCTTATAAAATCGTATGAAAATAATTTGAAAGCTTGCAGGTGACTTAGAAATCAGCCAACTATTCCTGCGAAATATGAATATTTGAGTATGTCCTATGCACCCAACCCTGTGTGCCAACATGCAAGCACATACCTGGAGAGGGCTTCTCCCTTGAGTTTTACTTTTTGTAAGGTACACTTTGTGGAATTGCTCGCTATAGTTATTTTTTCTACTCTTTAGCAACTCTGGCTGAAATATGGAACCAATATAAAACATAATTACAGTGTAATAATAATTCCTTGCCACCAGAGATGAATATAATGGATTTCCTCATTTGAAACTTTTTAACTCTATTCATTAGTTCTTAAATGGAAATTACGTGTGTTTTAAGTCCCTGTGTCTAGTCACCTTGAAGGATATTGTGTGTGCTCTGGTACTGGTTAACAGAATCTTATTTCTACTTTCATTTCATTAAATTATATACAATTATATTAATTCAGTGAGATGTAGACTTTGAAATATTTTAAAAATGAATTTCTAAAGAGGGAAAGGTGTTATTTGGGACCAATCTGAAGAGAAATAATAAATCTTAGATTTGAATATATTTTCCCCCACTTTCCAGATCTTAAACATCTTCATGGTACTCTTAGTTATTTGTTCTTTTTCAATTTCTTGGAAATGGAGATGTTTTTAACAAATATATTTAAAATTCTCCAGAGTTGTCATGTTGTGAAAAAAATATTTTTGGTTCTTGACTAGAAGAAAAGTTTATTCATTTGGAATTTGAAGTTATTCTAAAATTTAAGTTCAACTGACATTAATTTTCTAATTAACCTAGGTTTTCAGACCTTATTTCAGAATCCTACATATAGCAGCCTATTTAAGAAATCATATCTTAGAATGGTGACCAATTCAAGTTGCAGCATAAAAATAGGTGAGTATAAAAATATTAACTCTTCTTTCTAAAGTATATCAAAGTCAATTTTCATAGAATTTCTTGTGTTCCTCTCACGGACTAGGAGATTTTTTTGAAAAAGAAATAATGGTCTAATTTCTTCTCAACAGGCCAGACGATAATTTGAATTGGGTCACCTCCGTTGTCTCTAGATAAAATTGTGAGCCGGTGATTTGTCTTGCACACCAGTGTAGATGTCCATAACAGCACCCAGGGCAACCTGACATCGAGGTAGAGCCAAGAAGGCCATTGGAAGCCCCAGCCAGGCCACCCAACTCCACCCCACTGCCAGGGGCTCAATCTTCGACCCTAATTCTGCCATCAGTTTCCATGATCAACCTTAGCAGGGTGGGCCCTGGAAGCAAACTTGGGGCCATTTGTTCAGGAAATCACAGGTGGGCACTTGGGGTGTGGTCTGAGGGGCAAGGTAGGAAGGAATGTGGTCTAAATGGACATGGTTTACAGGGGAGTCCTATAGGGGGGTCTCGCTCTGGTGGACGTGACCCTGGGCTCCTTACACTCTGCTATACAAGGCTGGTGGACACCCACACCAGTGGACAAGACAGAAAATACAGAGGCATTACATAAATGGGGTCTAGAGGGACCCCTCTTGCCCTAGCACCATAGGCAGTACCACTGCCAGGGCTCTCCTCATATCATAGACAACCCCCAGTTTCCTTAACTTCCACTGAGCCACTGGTTCTCAAACTTAGACCTGCATTAGAATCACATGGTAGCCTTGTCAAAACACAAATTGCTGGACCCCATCCCCAGAGTTTCTGATTCAATAGGTCCTGGGTGGCGGCCAGGATTTGCATTTCTACGAAGTTCCCAGATGAAGCTGATGCTGCTGGTCCCGGGACCACACTTTGGGAACCGCTAACTAGGCTTTCCACAGTTCCTGATTTTCTCCCTCAGTGTCTCTCCCCCTCCTCCCTCAAATCAAGGAGAACTTTTTGCAGCCCTGGTAGCTTCTCCTTCCTTACAACTGAAAGAATTTTCTTTACTATGGGACCAAGTGGTCAGTATTTTCTAAAGTGACTATTTACTAATCTGATTAGTGCATTTCAATGTGTCCCAGACCTCAGGAACCTATTGGTGTAAACGAGTTTCCCCTTAGACTCTCCCCTGAAATAAATCCAATTTTGTGTGTTTGTGTGTGTGTGTGTGTGTGTGTCTTGGGCCTCCAGCACTGCTCGTGTTTTCTGGTGATTGCCCGATGTCCTCCTCTGTATTGATGCTGAGAAGAGGAGGTGATGAGATGGGCAGGTGGCAAGGGGGGCAGAAAAACACCCCTCTACCCAACTTTCTGTCTCATTCAGCCATCACCAGAGGTCCAAGTGGCACTAATCATGCTCAGAGTTTGAAAGCCACTGTTCTGAGTTCAAAGAATACCATGCTCCTTTAGCATCTTGCCCTGACATCCCCTTCCCCACTGTGGTGCAGGGAACTGGATGTCCTTCCGTACTCTCCAAGCTCTTCCCTCTTTCCATTCTCAGGGGCCGGTACCTCCTACTACTCTCTTATTTCTGTACAGTACCACCATCTTCCTTCTATCAAAACCAAAAGCACATATGGACATCGTTTTGTGTAAATAGAGCAACCCACTCCCCATTCTATACATGGATTAAGATTTTCAGTTTGGGGTTCACCTGGAATATTGTGCTATTTTATCAATGCTAATCCATTCCTTTATATGTTTAAACATTCTTGAAGCCTATTATTTGTTAGGTGCTTGTGGAGGCATAAAAAATGCACATCTCTATCCTCTAATGATAAAGGTGTCTCTAAGATGAGAGACGGTTAATTTGTACTAAAGATCAGCATTTTTTAAGTGATATAAAGTAAAATTTGCTGGAGCCAGGCGCGGTGGCTCACACCTGTAAATCCTAGCACTCTGGGAGGCCGAGGCGGGAGGATCATTTGAGCTCAGGAGTTCGAGACCAGCCTGAGCAAGAGTGAGACTCCGTCTCTACTAAAAATAGAAAGAAATTGGCTGGACAACTAAAAATACATAGAAAAAATTAGCCGAGCATGGTGGTACATGTCTGTAGTCCCAGCTACTCGGAAGGCTGAGGCAGAAGGATTGCTTGAGCCCAGGAGTTTGAGGTTGCTGTGAGCTATGATGACACCACTGCACTTGCACTCTAGCCAGGGCGACAGAGTCAGAACTCTGTCTCAAAAAAAAAAACAAAAACAAAAACAAAAACAAAAAAACAGCAGTAGGAAATAAGCTTGGAGGGACGTTGTCTGAAATAAAATGTCTTTTCCAGGTATAACATATAAATCCTCAAAATTAGGTTTTCTAATTGGCAAAGGGATGCCCTCAACCATTTTATGATGAGAAATACATTTGTTCATTCTCAAAGTTCCCGTAACAAAAAGGAGAATACCTATGAAGAGTCGCCAGCGGGGAGCTCTGTGAACCATAGAAGAATTGCTAAACCAGAAGCCAGCCCAGACAAAATAATTCATAAAATTACAGATACGGTATTGGGAAATCTTAGGTACTTTTTTTTCCCCATACCAGAAATGTTTGGTATCCTAATAATTTTTCCTCTGTGTTTTGTTTTCTATACTCTCAATAGTTTTCCCTGGTCTTGGTCTCATCACTACAGAAAACCAAGCCAACACTAAGAAATGTCCACTAGCAGGAAACCGCATTTTATTCCATCACTCAAAAACTGTCATTCATAATAATCAGTGTCAGTTTAGCTATAGCAACAGATGGTAAAACACACGTGGTAACTACAAAGGTTCTTTTAATGTCAATTTAATTTAAGCCTTAACCTCAAATTTTTTTCCACTGATACAGTGAGAAACCACAAAGATCCTCTGGTCCTAATGCTCCCTCCATACGCTGCAATAAAAATTCTTGTTTTGGAAACAGACTTGTATGAATCAGCAGTCGGCTTGTTGTGTCCACTGTGCTCACACCATGTGCTCCATACATTTAGTCTTCTTGGGGCCCAGGAGGAAAAAACCCTCGTCCTCCTCTCTTATCCATCATTTTCACTGTGGAATTTTGGCTGCACATTTCAGATGGAAAGGAGGCAGTGTACTAAAATTGCAGAGTATTTTTTTTAAACTTTCAGAAAATTGGCAATGAATTTAAACAGTATTCACTGAGTCTTCACTATGGACCAGCTAGTGTTCCTTGGGGATAAACAGATGAATAATTGAATAACCTTCATTACTCAGGAAGTGTGCAGTCCAGAGGAATGCTGTCCAACAGGAATAAGATGTAAACCACAGACATAATTTTAAATGTCCTCGTGGCCACATTAACTAAAGTAAAAAGAAACATGAAATTAATTTCAATAATATAATTTATTTACTCCAATATACTCTAAAATTATCATTCCAAAGTGTACTTAATATAAAATCATTAATGAGATATTTTATATTCTTTTATTTCATTCTGAGTCTTTACAATTTGATATGTATTTTTTATTTTACTTTTTATTTATTTATTTGTCTTTAGAGACAGGGCCTTGATCTGTTGCCCAGGCTGGAGTGCAGTGGCATGATCAGAGTTCACTGTAACCTCGAACTCCTGGGTTCAAGGGATCCTTCTGCCTCAGCCTCCCGAGTAGCTGGGACTATAGGTGTACACCATCATGTCTGGCTAATTTTTAAAATCTTTTTGTGGAAACTGGGATCTCTCTACATGTGCAGGCTGGTCTTAAACTATTGCGCTCAAACAATCCTCCCACCTCGGCTGCCCAAAGTGCTGGGATTAGAAGCGTGAGCCACTGCACTGGGCCTAATACATGCCTAATATATGTGCAAGTGACCGGGAAGGAGAAAAGAAGGCAGGAAAGGTTGATTAAGGGCCTGGGGTGCCACATTAAGGGTTTCTAATGAATTCTGTGGGCAAACCAGGTCCACACCTATGACCTGCTTATTAATAGGACTTTCACATTAAATGTTGACCTGCAGCGCAGTAGGCTGATTTGGAGTGAGGAGAAGTAGACAGTGGAGAGCCCTGTTAGGAGCTATTTGAAGGAACTCTTGCAAGAACAAATCAGGTCCTGTTCTGCAGGAGAGTCGCGGGTGTATGCATTAGTTATACATGTTAAATAAAAATTACAGGAGGCCCTTATTTTGGACTAAGCTCCTGCTCTAGGCCCCAAAAGACCAGACCAAAAATCAAGGTGGAGTTACCCATGCTAAAGTTCCAAGTCACTAAAGTCAAAGTTGATATCTGACCTTCTGAGACATCAAGAGAAAGATATAACAGACAATTTCCCAAACAAGACAGTTTCAATCTTCAATTGGCATGATAATGAAACTCCTTCTGCTTTAATCCTTACACAAAAGAGGTAGCTTGAAGTAACCTGATGTTAACTAATCAATTATTTTTCTATTGTTGTCTCCTCGTCCCCACCTTACAAGAAAAGTAGCTTTGAAATGGCTCTTTGTTCTTTGCTTCTGCTTCCTTCAGCCCTTCTCTGTTTATAAAACCAATCCCTTCTGCTCTGCTCATCACAATACTTATTCTATTTTATGAAATGAGATGTTCCGCAATTCTATAAAGCCAACTGAGGTCTTTAAACTACCTGTGTTGTAATTTTGTCTTTACACACATTGCAGCAAGAAAGCAAATCATTTTGCAGAAACTGTACACTCTTAGAGGTGAAGTAAACTTCTGCCATTTTATGAACAAGGAAAGTGAGATCCATTTTACAGATGAGTAGAATGAGATCCAGAGAAGTTTCTTTATTTATTTTTTTTATAGGAGTATCTTCTATATGCTATCAGAGAAGTTCCTTTAGGAAACTTTAAAGAGTTCATTACTCTGCTCAAGTGTATTTTGTTACGAAAATGAAGCCCAGGAATAGGGTGTAACACATTCTAGGAGAAGGAATCATTTTACAAACATTAAATTAAATAGATTCAGAAAAGTAGGGGAAAAAGATGAAAAGGATCCAAAATGCATTTGAATGGGAAAGAAATGGCTGTAAAAAGTTTTTGGTACTAGATACAACTAATCTTAAAACACTTAAACTAGTCACTTACACAGTCAAGTGTTCTGATTTCATACTAACTTAAATATTTCCATCTTTTAAAGAATGTTAGAAGTACTACTAATACATCTTCACAATGATCAAAATGTCAAAGAGCTCCCATTTGACAGAACAAAAAAGGACCAAAAGGGGGAAATTAAATGACAACACCATGGTCACAGAAGGTTATTCTCTAAGTCATATATCATCTTCATAATGGGATAACTCACTTATTGCTGGGCTGTGCTTTCAGCTAAACTCTATGTTTTCATTAGAGTGCCACAGAGAAGAAGAGAATATTTTTAGTTTTTGAAGAATTAAGCTCTTGCAATCTGTACTGTCAGAACTAGATAACATAAGATGGCTCATATTTGCCAGTTTCTAATAAACTGTACAGTTCTCATTATTATGTTGAAAAAGATTTGTACACTTAAAAAATATCAAATAGTTACAACTTATTAAGATAATATTGCAAAGAGTATTAGACTTAAGATTTGATGAGGTTTTGCTGTCATACTGTGTCTCCAAATGGTGAAAGGTTTGGGTTAGAGGTAAACAAGAGCATTAGAAGATTTGTGTTTATTTATTGGCCAAACTACCATTGAAAACAAAAATAAAAACAGCTATGCTGTATGATCGATACTATAAACCCAAACAGTGTATTTGGCTAGAAATTTCATTTTTCAATCAGTTGTTTTGGTACTGTATATATCAAATCTTAAAACCTCAAGCTCTGATAATATTTATTTTACAAAAAACTTAAACGTCAGAAAGAACAGAAATCAGGCCATGTACTCAAAGATTACATTCAGACTTAGAATCCACATTGATTATCTTTTGTGAGTTATGAAAAAGTGAGTAATATAAAGCCAAACTCAGGGAAGAATGGATATTAAAGTGATTTATGGAGACACTGAAGACATAAATCAGATGTAATTATCTGATTTTTCAAAAACTGGTCATTTTCACTTCCTCAAATGGCCTCATGACTCCGTGATGACGCACGGCAGAAAAGTGCTGATGTCAAACCAAAAGATAAATGGCAGGTCCGAGTAACAATCTGACACCCGGTTATTCCTCTTGAGGATTTCACTTGAGTATATCCAGGGGGTTTGGGGGAAAGAAAGGCATTCGGTTACCAGAAATTTAGCAAGACACATTACAAAAGCTGCACTTTTGTACCCTCTGTCAATCAGATGGAAGATTCAGGTCATGCTGACTCTTCGGAACATGTGGCTATGCATGTATAGCTCAGCTCCTGAGCCTCATCGGCAGGTGAGACATTCTGCAGTTTCTATCCTGGCCTCTGACCCTTCAGTCCTCCCTATCCCCTCTTCCTGTCTTTATTTTTCTCCAGCACATTTCCCATCTAGTATACTGTGCTTTTATTTTTTATTTTTTTGTAATGATCTATACATCACATAAAATTTACTGTTTAATCTTTTTTTTTTTCTTTTTTTGAGACAGGGTCTCGCTCTTCCTCAGGCTGGTCTCGAACTCCTGAGCTCAAGCTATCCTCCTGCTTCGGCCTCCCAGAGTGCTATGATTACAGGCGTGAGCCACCGTGCCCAGCCCACCCTTGAAATGTTTTAAGTACAAGGATACCAAGCTCCTGCTTGTGCTTTAGAAAGCCCTGCTAGATGGCGGTTTGGACGATTCCATGGGGCAAGATGGCAGCAGGAGGCCAATTAAGAGGTGGTGAAAGTTCTCCAGGGAAGGTTCAAGGTGGCCCGAGCTTGGGAAATGGCAGTACAGACTGTCAGTAAGGACAGGGGAATGGGAGCCAAAAGCAATTTTTTATAGAAGGTAGAACTGACAAAAATGGATTCCCTTCTCCTCCTAGACTAAAGAATCTGACAACATAAGCGTGAGAACAAAATAGTCCATTTCAATTTTCTCAAGTTCCTCTAGCAATAGATGGTCAGCACAGAATGCCCAGTGAAAAACCACAAAGAGAATCTCAAATGCCATCAGTTGGCCTGAGTCTTATCTGTTTGACTTTTGGGGAAGTTACTTAAGCTTTCTAACGCCCAGTATCCTTGTTGGTAAAGCAAGACTAAGGACACCTGTGTTCCTGAGTTGTGAGTCACAAAGTAGAGACAGTCATTGGATGTTTTGTCAATTAAGTACTTCGGAAATGCTACTTGTGTTAGTAATATGATAATCAATCAATAAAGGGTAATTGTTACTATAACTCAGTATTCTTTCTTTTTTTTTAATTTTCTGTTTTTCAAAAGCCCAAGATAGAAGATGTAAGTCAGTATTTACTAAGAGCTGAAGAAGCATTGAAGAGAGCAATCTGCAATTCATAGGAGCTGGATAATTGTCATAGATCACATGGAGCTACAGCTGGCTCTGGAAAAATATGTATTATTATTATTTTTATTATTATTATTATTTTTGAGACAGAGTCTCACTATGTTGCCCCGGCTAGAGTGCCGTGGCATCAGCCTAGCTCACAGCAACCTCAAACTCCTGGGCTAAAGCAATCCTTCTGCCTCAGCCTCCCAAGTAGCTGGGACTACAGGCACATGCCACCATGCCTGGCTAATTTTTTCTATACATTTTTAGTTGTTCAGCTAATTTCTTTGTATTTTTAGTAGAGACGGGGTCTCGCTCTTGCTCAGGCTGGTCTCAAACTCCTGAGCTCAAACAATCCACCCGCCTTGGCCTCCCAGAGCGCTAGGATTACAGGGGTGAGCCACCGCGCCCCAGCCAAGAAAAATACGTAGAATTTAACTAAGTGTGGGGTAAGGGTGAGGAGTGTGAGCAAAAGGAGGACCTTTCAGGTAGAATAGTGAGAACAAAGGGATAGGGGCCCAGAGTGCTCCTGAGATAACAGAGGTGGAGAGTTATGCCAAGGAGTGTAGAGGATGAGGTAAGGGCTGCTGGAAGTGTCCAGAATACGGAGGGCTTTGAAAACTATGCAAAGTGTTCAGGTGACATACAGCAAAACCCACAGAAAGTATGGGCCCCAGCATCATCATTATACTATGACTTAGTAAATCACTTAAAAAAAAAGATTCTCAATCTGAAAATATTCAAAGTTTACAGATGTCTGTTTATTCTAGTTTTGAAGAAAAGAATTAGGCCATTTCCTTCAGACAGGATTTTGGGAGACTTGGTAGCTTTTCCAATCCCTGTGACTTTTTTACCCTGAGGTAGGTGGGGGATGAATTATGTAATTTAAATGAAAGCATATTAGCATCGGCTATTCTCAAGAGGGTCCAAATACCTCGACTCTTCACAAAATAAAATGCTTCTTCAAAAAGAGAAAGTAAATCAAGAAGAGAAAAAAGCCCAGTAAATACCTGACAGAATAAGAGAGTTTATTGCCACAAATAAAGGAACATGGCTTCTAATATCACATTTCCCACGTCTCCGTGTGACTCTAGGGAAGTACTTTCTCCTCTCCCAACGCCTGTTTCCCCTACTTCCAAAACCTCGGCACTCTGAGGAAGATGTTAATTTGTCTAAAGTGCTGCAATTTCTTCATGGGAAAGCTACGGAGAGGAAAGGCAGGGAAGGGTAGACGGGGAGGGGTGAGGCACAAGACGGCAGTGGCAGTGACTTCCACCAAGGCACAGGCCCTGGAGATAAAGAGAAGGTGATTTTTTTTAAAAAAATCCATTTTGGAAGTAAACTCAATAGGATGTGCTGATGAATTGCACTGATACTGGAAGAAAAGGAAGGAGGAATAATTTCTAGATTTCTGGCTCTAACAAATCAGTAAGTGGTAGTTTCATTTACTGAAATGGGGCAAGATAGGAAGAAAAATCAAGACTTCAGTTTTGAACAGGATTTTTTTTTTTTCCTTTTCCTCCATGTTTCCCCATTCACAATACAGACCAGGCACTGGGGTGTACGTGGGGTAGCTTCACTCTGCCTCTTTCTGTACAGGCAGTGTAAGAACACAGCCTGAGGTAAGCCCTGGGAGGACATCGAACAGGATTACTTGAAGGGTCTGTGAGACATTTCAACGGGAATGTTCAGTAGACTACTGGGTGGGGTAAGAGTCTGGTATTTGGGGAACTGATACATTTATGAAAGCGCCACAGGGAGGCATGCTGAGAAGGGAAAGTTAAAATGGGGATGGATAGTATTTACGAGACAAAAGAAATACAAAATGAAAGAGTTGGATCTTAAACCAGTCACAGTGGCTCACATCTGTAATCCCAGCCCTTTGGTAGGCCTAGGCAGGAGGATCACTCGAGGCCAGGAGTTTGAGACCAGCCTGGGCAACATGGCAAGATTCTATCACTAAAAAAATGAAAAAAATTTAGGTGGGTGTGGTGAGCCCAGGAGTTTGGGGCTGCAGTGATCTACAATCTTGTTACTGCACTCCAGCTTGTGTGACACAGAGAGAGAGAATGCCTCTAAATTAAGGAAAAACAAAAATATATTTGGGTTTGCTGGTGTACATCTGTAGTCTCAGCTCGGGAGGCTTAGGCAGGAGGATACCTTGAGCCCAGGAGTTTGAGTTGCAGTGAGCTATGATGACACCACTGCACTCTAGCCTGAACAAGAGAGTGAGGCCCTGTCGAAAGAAAGAAAGAAGAAAGAGAGTAAGTAAGAAAGAACGAAGAGAAAAGAAAAGAACTTGATCTTAGAATTAAAGAAACCAAAGGGATGGAATACCTTCCAAGTTTTTGAGCCTTTGATGAGAATATTTCTGTAAATGGTGAGTAGCAAAAAGATTTTAAAGATCATTTCAGAATGTTGATGAGTTACATGGTCTATGATTTTGAATTTCAAATGGATTTCAAATCTTGACTTGGGAACAATAAATTCATTAAATTAGATAGAATCTCATCAATTACTTATTGTATGTTGGACATAAGTATTTGGATATTTCTTTCTCTCTCAGTGCTTTTTGCATATGTAACCAAAAAAACAGAGTAATTTGATGTCATTTGATTTACTGAGGTCCCGTGCAAATGAAATACCATTTCAGCACTGAAGCCAGAACATCGTAGTTGATCTAGGGACAACTATCTGTAGAAGATAAATTAATTATGTTCACTAGTTCCTAAACCTATGGAAGCAACTAAATAACTCAATAAAAAGTGCAAACCTGCTGAGCATGCACAAATCTTCTAAGAAATGACCGTTAATCAATAAAATCCAAGGCAAAGAGGTTTCATAGCAGTGTGTCTTTGTAAGGGCAAGGGAAACTTGCTCTTTACCCTTTTTAGGTTCTAGATTCGCTGAAAAATCAACTCAGCCAAGGCAGATTAATTGGAGAAAAGGCACACAAATTTTATTAATGTATACACGATGAGAATCACAGAATGATCACTCACCCCATACCCAACAGGGTTCAGAAGCTTATACATCATTCTGGCAAAACAGGTTATGGGATGAGGGAGAAGAGGGATTCTGGAAGGGGCAATAAAGGATTACTAAGGAGAATGAATAGATCTGGAAACAGAGATTAACTTGTGAATAGTAAAGGGTCTGTGTAGGTGTGGTTACATTCTTGGTCTTCCAGGGAAGGGAAGAAAAAAACAATTGTTCCCCTTGGTAGGTATGGATCTTAAGCAGAAAAAGATACTTTAACTTTGTTCTGTGCTTTAGGAGATAAGGTGAGGGATAGGGAAAGGTAAGAGAGACCTTGAGGCTCCTTCAGTTCAGTACATCAAAGTGCCATATTTTGGGGTATCAGTTTCTGAGCCTCAACATCTCCAAGCAGATTCATGAATAAAATCACAACTTATACTATAAAAAAAACTTTATAAAGGTAAGCTATAAAGGTAGATTATAATTTTGATGCCTGGTTTGATAATATCTAACATGTTTTGAGTGCTTAGTATGGACCAGGCACTGGGGCTAAATACCTTAGTGCATCATGTCATTTAATCCTCACAACAGTTCCATGAGGTAGGTGTTATTATTGAATCCATTTTACAGATAAGCCAATAGGCTTAGACCATATATGTCTTGTCCAATGTTACTAAGCTAGGAAGTAATGCAGTTAAGAGTCCAACAATGTTTGATCTTGTATTAATATTTTTTTTCTCTTAGGGTTTGGGTATTTTTTCTATTTTTTGAGTATAGCTAAAAATATTTTGGTTTTGGTTTTTTTATTTTTTAATTTTTTTTTTTTTTGAGATGGGTGCGGGGGATGTGGGGAGGTCTCACTAAATCACCCAGGGTATTCTTGAACTTCTGGGCTTAAGTGATCTTCCTGCGTCAGCCTCCCAAGTAGCTGAGATTACAGGTGAGCACCACTGTGCCTAGTGCCAAAAATATTTTGATTTTAAAATGTTCGTAGATAAATTCAGGACAGTCGGATACATTTTGGAAAATTATGCTATATTTTAATAGAACAAAAAGAAACTTTCACATAGCTTCCCTTTGCCACTGTTGAGAGGTGGAGTTTTTTCCCTCTCCCTTTGAATCTGGGCTGGCCCTGTGACTTTTTTTGA
This sequence comes from Avahi laniger, assembly GCA_963575035.1. Taxonomy (NCBI): domain Eukaryota; kingdom Metazoa; phylum Chordata; class Mammalia; order Primates; family Indriidae; genus Avahi; species Avahi laniger. Next base: position 20,429 of record CAUYSK010047811.1, read on the forward strand.
TGAATAAAATGTGGCAGAATTGACACTGTATAACTTTCCACGAAGGGGCCTTATGAGATCTGTGGCTTCCACCTGTTCTCTTAAAGCACTCCCTCTTAGAAACCAGCAGCCATCCAAGTGTGCCTGTCTTAACATGATGTTGTGAGAAAGTCCAAGCTATATGGAGAGAGAAAGAGGCCAACAGACAAGCACTGAGACACCAGACACGAGAGGGAAGCTCTCTTGGACTTTCTGGTTCAGCCCAGTCACCAACTCAATGAAGCCAAGGAAAGCCCCAGCAAACGTCACAGGGAACAGGACCATCGAAATGAGTCAAACCGATTTCCTTATCCACAGAAGCGTGAGCAAATAAATGGTGGTTGTTTCTGATCATAAAATATTGAGTAGTTTACTATGCAACAATAGATAACATAAATTTAGTAGAGTTGGAAAATTATGCTATGTTTTGGTGGGATAGGCAGAAACATTCCTATAGTTTTACTTTGAGTCCAAATGGCTTATTTTGTGTATCTGAGATAATAAACCTACAGTTTAAAAGTTAGCTCTGGTCTAGGGGCTAATTGCATCTGGTCTGGGGCAAGCATTTTCAAGAAGGAAAGCTAGTGGAAATGCACTTCATATTTTAGAATTCCATTTCTTCTCTGTGTGCTGTTTTCACCATAGTAATGCGTTAGTATAATCACGATCTACTTTTAATATTTGGAACTAGTCCTTGATAGTTGCTTTTTGACCTTCAAAAACATCTGAGGCAGGTTACAATGAGATACACATAACAGGAGAGTTAAAATGTTCAAATAAAAATGTAAGATTAAAACTAAATTCAGGGACTGAGAAATTAATTTCCGAAGATTTGTCTACTTTGTTCAGTGAAATTTACCTTTAAATTTAGCTTTGAGTTTCCTGGCAACTGAAGAAAATTTAAAGGATTATCATACACAAAATGTAATTTCTTTCAGAAAAGAAAAATCTTTTATCTACTACTAAATAATAAAGGCAATTTACTACATGGATTCCTTCACAAGGACAGTAAATGATAGAAAAGAAAATGACTTCAAAAGATGTTATTTAGGCCAGACACAGTGGCTCACACCTGTAATCCTAACACTCTGGGAGGTGAAGAGGGAGGATCCCTTGAGCTCATGAGTTCGAGACCAGCCTGAGCAAGAGCGAGACCCCGTCTCTACTACAAATAGAAAGAAATGAGCTGGACAACTAAAAATGTACAGAACAAATTAGCCTGGCATGGTGGCGCATGCCTGTAGTCCCAGATACTTGGGAGGCTGAGGCAGGAGGATCGCTTGAGCCCAGAAGTTTGAGGTTGCT
>CAUYSK010047813.1:0-11192 GCA_963575035.1 Avahi laniger
GGAATGAGGACTCTGAAAAAGGAGGGAGAAATTGACACAGGCAAATTTACGGTTCTACTGGGCTCAGAACCCAATACCCTAATGCAAAGCCTTGGTGTGTTGAGTACTTTGAGCTGAAGGAAATTGGAAAGGTCTCTGAATCAAGGTTTTTCTCCCATCCTCCTGTTTCCTGCTTCTCTTTCTTCTCCAAAGTGAATTATAGAAACCAGAATTCCTTTTCCCCAAGGTGAGTTGCAGAAACTAAAACCCCATGCTCCCAAAGCAAGCCATAAAACCTAGAAAGGTCACTCTCTCCATTGTCCCTTTTTCCATGAAGACCCTCATTCCAGAAGGAAGACCTCCATACCCAGGAGGAAGGATTGCTACATAGAGAGGCCAAGGAAAATCTGAACAAACAGACCTTGTTGTGTTTCCCCCCTCAGTCTGTTACTATCAGATCATACTTTTTTGTCCAATCACATTTCTACATGATTGCCCATTCTTCATCAAATCTAAGCATAAAAAGAGAGTTTTCCCTAAGTCTTTGGGTCTTCATTTCTGAAGGCTCCTGTGTTATGTAAAACTTAGATTAAATATATTCATTATACTTTTCTCTAGTTAACCTGTCTTTCATTATAGGAGTGTTGGCCATGACATTTATGATGGGTGATGAAAAGTATCATACCTCTCTACCCCTACATTTGAAAACCTAATAGTTCCCCTGCACTATTTCTAAGCTCTGTAAGGAATTCCAGATGATCTCATCTTCTATTCATTTTTCATTTACTTATAACAACTCTCACCCAGATTTTATCAATATGTATCTTCAGATGGTCTATAATTTGTGTAGCCTTATGTGTGAATTTGCTGGTTCTTTCATTTACTATTTTTATAATTCTTCTTCCTTAGTGCCCTCTGCTCAGTTAGCATTCTGTTGACTTCCCAGTGTTTGAATCTCATTTCTCAAATTGGGAAATCCCCCAACTTGTGAGGCAGAGCTCCCACTAAAGAAGCTCCCTTGCTGCTATGGCATAAGCCCTAACCTACCCCACCCCAAACATGAACCTCCACCCCAGAGATGAGTCTCCACCTACCCCAGCCATGGACTCAGAAGCTGGTGGCCCAAGAAAGCAGGGATACTACAGAATCCCTGCTGGGGAGGAGGGAGGCAGCTACTTCCAGTTTCTATTGGCAACATCCTAGGTCCAATATCATGACATCAGCAAATTGCAGCATCAGTAGTGTCTGTGCCCTTCATGTCTATGATGTCTTCATAAGGTCTGAGGTCTGTCCATTTATTCCTCCTGGACATTCTATGAGCTAGCCAATATCCTCTAAATAAAGTCCAATTCTGCTTAAATTGACAAGGGTTTGTATCTCTTATGTATAACTTAGAGTTCTATTTTTTATTTAACACATAATTTTCTATGTACCAGCACTTTACAAATTTTAATTATTTAATTTATTTAACTTAGATACCAAGTCTCTGAGTTCCTACCATGGAACTATAATAATACTTTCTACTTGGTAGGAACTCTTTTTATCCCCATTTTATACATAAGGAAATCAAGGTTCAGAAAGGATACTTCATTTGTCTTAGATAACTCAGTTGGTACGTGCAAAACTGGGATTCACATCCAAGCTGTCCGCGCTCTTAATTATTTTGTTGCCTTGCTCCTGAGAGAGACCCTTACTCATTGTCTGTTTCTGCAATACCCCATCACCACCACTACTTCTATCTGTCTTCATGCCTGGGCATTCCCTATCCTGTAACAAACCATAAGGGCCTGTGTCTCAGATCTGCCTGGGTACTTCACCAATTTACAAACCTAGGTCATTAAAAAAAAGAAGAGTGGGTGTTTTCCTCCTGAGACCTAAAAACACTTCATTACAATTGTGAGGAAAAATTTCTCTTGAAAAATATTAATGTTTGCCTTGACTAAGTAGCTATGGGAATGCCTAACACTTTTTAGATGTAAGGAGGAAACATTTCTGTCAATTGGGGAACAGTGAGGCCAAAGGCAAAACTGATAATAATTCAAGCCAATTTATGAGACCCTTCCCTGTGAGCAATAGGCTATGTTGAAATTTTGGATAAAGTCAGTTATGTCTATGTGGGATATTGAGATGAAATTTGTGATAAATACCAGTGCTGGTTCTGACAGTTTTTATGGTTTGTGCTTCTCATTGTCTATGTATTTCTCCTTCTAAGCCCTCTATCTTCATATTACCTTGCTCATGATCTGAAGCAAAGCACTAACTGGCATCCAACAGTACAAGCCTTTCACTGGGTGGGAAACCAAGCAAGGGCTGTGGTCCCAAAGACTTGCCAGTGGTTTGTTACCATTTGTTCCTCTGGATCTGTGAGAGCTTACTAATAACTCAATTCTTCCTGCTGGCTATTGCTCAGTGTCCATTATCCCCTCTGAAGGGGTTAAAAGCAACCCAATTGCATTCCACTTAGACCAATATGCACTTGAGAGATTACTGGAAGGTCCATAGATGAAAGGAAACAGTTCAGGACTGAACAAGAAAAAAGTGGTCATACATATCAGCAGTGGGGATTTGGGTGAAACGTGGAAAGGAATTCTAAGATGGTGAGAGTAGGAAGGCATAAATACTGCACCAAGGGAGGCTATAGATTCTCCTTGTTGGTTCTTTTAAAAAAAAAATGTGGGAAGTTTGTTGGATAGAAAAGAGAAAGTAACCCTATCTCAAAGCAGGGTTGTAGATATCCCACTATGCTACCTGAGTGGGCACTGATAGGCTCAAGGTATAGAGGAAGCGCCAAGAGGACCAAGAAGGGAGAAGAGAAAAAGAGAAGAGAATGGAGTTTGGCATATCTGCAATCCTATGCTCCTGAAATTTCCTAAGGACTATAAAAATTGTGTATTTAAATTAACAGAAATGCCCATAATGGATATCTGATATACAAATGAACAAAAATGATAGATTCAGGCATTCCATAAAGTGAGGAAATACAATTTTGACCCTAAGGATCTTGCAGCCAACAGACAGGACTGGGTGCTGAGTAGCATTCTTAGGAGTCCCCCTGTTTATCTCCCTCAGGGTCAGGGAGTTCAGCCTGGTGATGGTGGGGGAGGAGGACAACCAGACTCTTTCTAGTCTCCCTCACCCCCAGACTGACCTGCACTTTTCCAGACTGAGTCACCTTCTCCGGGCTTGAGATATTGAGTAATTCTCAGTAGGATATCACTAACAGACATTTGGATCTCAGAAGATGGTCACACAAGCACACAGGGCTGGAAGCAATATCTATTTCCATCAAACAGACTGGCAAAACCTCATAATTCACAGGCCATTAGGTAGAGTACTCAGAAAGATCTTGCCTTAGTAGTAAGGTATAATGGACCCTTGACTAAATGTCTCTCTAGTCCCACCCAACAAATCTTAAAAGGAGGACCTAAAAGGATAAAATTGGTTTCAAGTAACTTAACTGCTTCCTAGGAAATAGCTCAAGAATGTTTATAGAAATACAGAAATATCCAAAACCCAATAAGGTAAAATTCACAATGTTTGGCATCAAATTAAAAATTACCAGTCATTCAAAGGAGGAAAAAGTATGACCCAAAATGTTGTTGTTGGGGTGGGGTGGTGGTGAATCAACCAAATAAAACCAACTTGGAACTGACACAGGTTTTAGAATTAGCAGATGAGGACATTAAAATAATTATAAATGCATTCCATATGCTCAAGAAGCTAGAGGAAAAATTGAACATGCTAAGTGAAGACATGAAAGATAGTTTTAAAAGATCCAAATTGAACTTCTAGAGATGAAATCTACAATAGAGGAGATAAAAAATACACTGGATGGAATTAATGGCAGGTTACGTATCATAGAAAAGAGTGTAGGAAACTTGAAGTTACAGTAATAAAAATCATTCAAAATGAAAAATATAAAAAAAACAGCATAAATAAATAAAGCATCAGGGTTTTATAGGACACCTTTAATCAGCCTAATAAATATGAAATTGGGAGAAAAAAAGGAGAAGAGAAAGGGATGAAGAAAAAAATATTTGAAGAAATAATAGCAAAAGGTTTCCAAATTTGATGAAAACTATAAACGCAAAGATCCAAGAAATTCAAGAACTCCAAGCACAGGAAACATGAAGAAAACTACATATGGTAATCAAATTGCTCAAAGTCAGTGATAAAGAGAAAATTTTTAAAGTATCCAGAGGAAAAAAGTCACATTACAGGCAGAGGAACAAAGAAAAAAATGATAACTGATTCATTTTCATTAACAATACAAGTGAGAAACCAGATAGGAGAGAAGCTGATGGATTCAGGATGTGTATTGAAGGTACTTATATATCTCTATTATGTATCCTCCTTAATCAGACACATCATGTCAACTGAAGAATGAAGGAGTTCATAAATTTGGAAAGGAGAGTTTTACTTTTCATAAAGTGTTGAAGCCTCTGGCCTGGCCATCTTGCAAGCTAGGAAACAATAGCCTCAGACAGAAGTCAAGAGCATGTCCTTTGAGGAAAAGACCACAGGAACAGAAATTTATGCTGAGCAGGGTGGCCGAATATACATATTTAGCAAACTGTAGGAGGAGGCACGAATATTTATGAAAGGAAAAACATGTATATGCCCAATTGAGCTTCATGCCCGTTCACAGGTCAAAAAGGGCAGGATCAGCATGATCCGAAGGTGGAATTTTCTGGCCCTCTGACATCAGAAGGTGAAGTGGAGGACACAAAACTCTTACAGTGCATCTTCTGGAGACTGGCCAGAACCACTCCATGACTGATGTCCCCTCCTCAGGAAGGAATGCTGGTCAGTTGTAGTGCTGAAACAGCAAAAAGGGAGAAGCAACAGTAGGCGTCTGATTGAAATCCATGGTGGAGCAAGTCTTTTCAAAAGCTTGGTTCTGTTTAACCAGTAGGGAAGAAAGCCTAATGGCGATAAACAAGGGAGGGAGTATAATGAGACATGTCAGACCTCTCATCCCATCATGACCAGAAACTCAGTTTAAGGTTTCTCCAGGGTTCCCTTGGCCAAGAGTGGGTCGGTCCATTCAGTTGGGGGGCTTGGATTTGGGATCCACAGAGGCTGACACAGACATAGAATAACATATATGAAATCTCTGCTCTGAATGTCAAGTTTCTATCTGTAGAATTGATGTATATGCACAAAAACAAAATGTCAATACATTTTCTTGGCAATATTCCTTTAAAAATTGATTATACAACCTCCATATGGGCATCTGCAGACAGCTCTACATGAACAGTCATAGAGATACAATGGAACCCTTTAGCATAGATGTTAGGGAACAGGAATGATATTCAAATCATGGGCTAATAGTGTCATATTTCACTTTTACTTACTGGCATTTCATTTGGGGACCCAAATCTTGGTAAAAAAAAAAACAACAAAAAACTAGAAATAATAGGCTACCTATAATCTGGCCCCATGTTATTTCCTACTACTCCTCGACATATTTTCCCCCATCTAATTAGGTTGTCCTCTTCACCGTCACATGAACACATTAAACTCTTAATTTACTAGGAATAAAACTTATAATAATATTCATAATAACTTATCACTTATTGAACATTTGTTGTATGTCACCGTTCTTAGCACTTTACACACATTACCTTGTTCATTCTTTGAAAGGATACTATGGCATAAATACTAATATTATCCCTCGCTTCCAGTGGAGGAAACTGAGTCTTTGCTAAGTTGAATAAACTGCTCTGGGTAACATAATTAGTGTTAAACTAGGAATTCTAATTCAGATCTCTCTGTCTCCAGAGACGAACCTCTTAACTTTTATGTTGTAGTCATTCTTGTCATATTTTTTTTTCCTCATGTAAAATATTATTCTCTCTTTTCTCAATCCTCAATCATTCTTTAAATGATTCTCAAATCCCACTTCCCTTCTCTGGTGACTCTCGATTTGCTGATCAAACTTTCCTCGGAAATCCTATTAAATTCAGAGTCTATATTACTCAGTGTAAGAAACAGATATGTACAGCCTATATTGTGTTGTTTGTCCTTGTTTTCTGCAAGTTAGTCTCATCTCCCATTCAGGAGCTGAACTTCTACAGATGCCAATTTATCTCATGCGTTTATATCTCCTAGACTCCCAGCACAGTAGGAATGGACTTAACTTTCAGTCATATGTAACTGAAAACTACAACTCAAACTAGCTTAACCAATAACAATATTTATTATCTCTTGTAACAAGAGCTTCAGTAGTAGAGTGGGCTACAGGCTTGGCATGCTGGGGTTCCAGCTCCACATCTCTCTGTGATGCCAATAGCTTTACCTTTCTTTATGAATTGACTTCACCCTCAGGCTGGTAGACTACGGCCACTTCTTGAGCCCATCAATCATGATTATGACAATATCTGGAGAGAGGAAGAGCCATTTCTTCCTGTGTCTCTTTTCTAGGAATGAAGGAACCTCTTCCTTAACTCCTTGTTTGAAAACAAAGGAAAGATGAAGTGAGAAAGTATATTTCGTAGACAGCCAGTGTTGTGCTTTAACACTTGTAAGAGCCAAGTGTTAAATTTAGGAATTTTAATGCCGGTAGTTAAACAGAGCCATTTTCAAAATAAATTATAATTTGTTTGGAAAGAAAGTCTTAAATTACATATACTTACAATTAAAGTATATTAAAGCAAAGATAATACTCAGAAGTCATCACTTCCTAATTATTTTTATTATATCGCTTTTATCTATGCCGTTGATGTTATTTATAATTGTAGTATCCATATGGTGGAAATACTATGTATGGTGAGCTATTGAGCATCTCTTCCCAACTCTGTATTCAGTAACATCACATTAGCTCTTTGGAAAAGGCTGTAGGGCAAGTATTTACACCATGGAAATGGTCAAATTATACAAATCAGGGTTTGATTTATTGTTTTGTTGATTGTCTAGATTTAAGGTATTGATGGAGAAAATGTTACTAACACGATTAAATTTAAAGTGTGTTGTATCTGTAGCCATTATATTGTGAATAGCACAAAAAACTGAAGATTCTTCCAGTTTTCAAAAGTCACTATCTGAACCAGCAGTAGCTCACATCACTGACAAATGAGTGCAGGTTTGACACGTATCTTCCTTGTTTCACTTTCTTACTACTCATTAACATAAATTAAAATATTGACCAACATTCAGACCAGAACTACACTTGTTTGTTACCTGCAACCTCAGAATGATTATGGATACAAGAGTTCAGAAAAAATCAACAAAAGCATTCTGTGAGAATCAACTGACTGTATGGAATTGACGATAAAAAGTATTGTACACGCTATTATTTATAAAATATATATTGCACATCCTTTGTATCAGTAAAATTTTTAATATCTTATATATTATATAAATATGAGTATATATATATTAGTATGTATACTACATATAGCATATAGAATTATATATATGTGTATATGTATATACATACTTTTTCCCCCAGTGAGCCAATTATTAAACGTTTACCAGCATAGCATTGGAACTACGAATAGGTTTACCACGACATTCTTGATGACCAACCAACTTAAGTTAATTTTCTTCAGGTGCTATTTAGAATATACATTGATCAGGTTACAAATTTTCTTAATAAATTAAAAAATAGATTCAAAATGGTTCACTAAGTTTATTTTTGTGGGGGTAGGGGTTTGAATGGACCACTTTGCTTTGGTTTAGTTCACTGGAGATTTCAGTGAATCAGTGAGGTTTATTTCCCTATTGAGTCTGCGGTTTGAATCAATTCAAGTTCTTGGAAATTATAAGCTACACTGATAAAGAGATTTACCATAATCACATTATTCTCTCTGATTGTGATGAATCATTTTGAACCCGGCTGGGAGGTGGCTTTTCAATGGGGACTGTGCTCAGCTCGGAGCTCACCCCAAGGGAAACAGGAAATTTCATTCATAGACTGTTTCTGCTTCCTTTTTGGCTTGCTTGTCCCTGGAGAACAGATGAATATTCACCTGCTATGCTGTACTTTATCATCTTACTCAGTGGTAGGAGGAGCTTTTGGCCTCTGGGAATGCATGTTAAAATTTGACTCACTTCCCAGGCCATACATGATGTAGACATGAGCTCTCCTTGGGAAAGTGGCCCTCTAGGTTTTATTCCTGAGCGACAGTTTCTCTTCTTGGTAAATATGATCTATGTTGAAACGGGGAATGAAAGGAATGAAACGATAATGAAAACCAGCCTGAAGAGTTTTCTCCATAACCTTATTTCTATTTATTGTTTGTCACAATAGTGCTTTTCTTCTAAGTTCTCAACATAGTTAGACAAATCTTGGTACCTCATTTATGATTATTATTATCGTTATTGTTATAACAATTTATTCTAAATCTCTGCAATCAGAAGAAATGAAAAGGACCAATTCATAAGCACAGAACCATCCAACTCCTGGCATATGCAGCTAAGTGGCATTATGACTAGAGACAGATAAGCTATTGGTAACATCTTTTTACTTCCATGGATTGCTTCTAAATATCAGAATCAAAAACAGATGAAGAGATGCTTTATATCATAAGAATTGAGATACTTCTCAGAGATGCAACTAAGTTCAGATTCATCCAAGAGGATGCTCTTCAGGCCCCTTATCAGGCCGTTGAAATGAGCAAGAGGAGCAGCCTTGAAATAAAAGAAGTATTCCCTAAAGGCAATAAGGCCTAAGGCAGTGTATTCAAAATGTTTTCCTCGTGTACCTACTGAAAGAATTATGAAAACTATATACATTGACCCTATAAATTTTAAATTTACAAGTTTGATCATATCTTTATACAGTTGCAAAAGATGTAGTTTCTGACATCATAACACATGCTGTGCATGTGCCTTCAAGATCTTTTCAACAAAACTTTGAAATTACAGATGAAGTCATTCAATTTACTGACAATACCCACCATAGAGTCTAACTATCAAAGTCAATCCTCATTGTCAAACTAATAAGGAAATATGGTTGATTTTGTGTCAAAAAAACTAGGTTAAAAAATTCAAATATAGACCGGGCGTGGTGGCTCATGCCTGTAATCCTAGCACTCTGGGAGGCCGAGGCGGGTGGATCGCTCAAGGTCAGGAGTTCGAGACCAGCCTGAGCAAGAGGGAGACCCTGTCTCTACTAAAAAATAGAAAGAAATTATCTGAACAACTAAAAATATATATATAGAAAAAATTAGCCGGGCATGGTGGCATATGCCTGTAGTCCCAGCTACTCGGGAGGCTGAGGCAGGAGGATTGCTCGAGCCCAGGAGTTTGAGGTTGCTGTGAGCTAGGCCAACGCCACGGCACTCTAGCCTGGGCAACAGAGCCAGACCCTGTCTCAAAAAAAAAAAAAAAATTTCAACTATATTATTGAATATGTATTCCCTCTTGACAACTTTCTTCCTTCTGAATCCTAATTGTGAGAAAGAGAAAGAGCTTGAGAGAGAATGGGGTGTGCCACGAGGAAGGCATGGAGCCGCGGCACTCTTGAGTATTCCTCAGTTAGCCTTTCCTGGCTTTCTTTCAGGTGCTCTCCCTCTAGAGTGATGTGTCTTTGATATGACCTTTTGTTTTTGCTCCCCAGAGCAATGGACCCCAGTAGGATTGGGGATGGTTGACCCTGTGTCTTTCTTTTTAAAGTGGGACAGGGTCTCTGGTGTAAGTGGCTATGGGAAAGGAGACCCTGCAACAGCAGAAGAGTTCGCAGGCAGAGCATTTTTCCTCCTTGCTTCTTTCCTTCTTTCTTCCCTCCCGTCAACAACTGATAAGAGCAGGGAGCACCTCTTTCTCTCCACTTCTTGATGCTCCTACAGCCATTAAGAATCCTCCTCCAACAAAAGGGGGAGAAACTCTTTCCTTTTTGCCACACTTAGGCTGACATACACATTCCCTCCTTGCATTGAGACATGACACAGGTGAATTTATCGCTGAGCTCATGAAGCTGGAGTGTCAGAGCCCCTCACTTTCACAGCCTCTCCCAAGGTTTTGTGAGGGTCTGTAATATGTTACAATGTCATATACTTTTGAAATTTTTTCAAATAAAAGTATTTTGGTATTCTCTTATTTAAAGAGGACTTCCTGCTCCCGATTGTATAAAATTTCCACCCCATTAGAATTTCCAGATTTAGCAAATAAAAATCAGGACACCTAGTTAAATTTGAATCTCAGATAAATAATTTTTTATTATTCCAAATAGTGCATGGGAAATACTTACAGTAAAAAATGATTTGCTGTTAGCCTGAAATTCGAATTTAACTGTGCATCCTGTATAGCCCTGTAACCCATTGAATCCTGGATCTTTCCCTGTTTGGACACTGAGTAGCACAGTAACCCTTGCTGATCCTGAACCACATAAAGATGTCTTTCGATTTCATATTGTAAACTCTTCTCAGACTATAATTTAAGACTTTGAAAGATCCATGCTGACTGATCTTATGCAACCTTATTTTTTAGTACATTTTTTGCTACAGAAACACAGATCAAAATAATATCCCAACTCTGTGGGAAAATGAGAAACTCTGCCTGTTGTTTAGTGAGAGACAAGTGAACTGTGAAATGTCACTGTTGTGCTTTGTGTTGAGATCCAGCATGGAACATGTGGGTTTAGAGAGGAGACACAGCAAGTGGCTGCAGAGAAGCAATAGCTAGTGGGGGAGGAGAGAATGGTGGCCCAAGAGGATCTGAGTTGAGAGAGGAAGTACTAAAGCAGTGTTTCTCAAATGTTGTGGACCCTGACCTATAGTGAGAATTAATTTTCCAGAGCGACAATACATCTGTGTGTATGTGATTAAAACAAAAGCTTCATGAAACATTTACCATTACTTTATATATGATTATTATATCTAATGTACACTGATATTTTATTTACTTTTTCTTTTTCTTTCTTTTTTTTTTTCTTAGAGACAGTCTCACTCTGTCGCCTGGGTTGGAGTTCCATAGCGTGATTATAGCTCACTACAACCTCAAACTCTAGGGTTCAAGCTATTTTCCTACCTCAGCTTCCCGAGTAGCTGGGACTATAGGTGTGTGCCACCACAGCTGACTAATTTTTCTAAGTTGTGTAGAGACAAGTTCTTGCTCTTGCTCAGGCTAGTCTCAAACTCCTGGCCTCAAGTGATCCTCCCACCTCGGCCTCCTAGAGTGCTAGGATTACAGGTGTGAGCCACCACACCCAGTCAATATTTTTTTTTCTAATCCATTTCATTAAAAAAAAAGAGAGAGAGAGAGAGAGA